>LZPO01028406.1:18744-33950 GCA_001675575.1 Neotoma lepida | reverse complement strand
GGAAGGGCACTCTCAAAGCCGGCCACCAAGGACATACTTCCTCTAGCAAGGCTACACCTCCTAAGCCTCTGCAAACAGCACCACCAACCAGGAAGCAAGTATTCAAATGCCAGAGACTAAGAGGAGACATTTCTCTTAAACCACCACATGCCATGTCTCTATGTCTCTGGGCTTGAAGCAGTGTCTGGTGCTAAGAAACATTTAATTCACTGGCTAGAACTAAACAAATACTTCTGCCTCTTTCCAGGCGTCTCTGTCTAGGTTGTGTCCCTCTCCATGACACCAGAAATTAATGTACTCTCCTCCAGTTTGGAAGAGTTCCATAGAGTCAGCCCTTCCACCACACTGCATAGTCCTGGAATACAAATCCAAGGATGTGGAGAGCCTTTTGTTTTTCTCATAGCTGGTCAGCTGAGAATGATTGAAATCACCTCCAATTCAACCAAGTTCTTGGCTGCCTCAAAGCCTTCGAGGACAAAGAAATCTTGCACAGGTAATAGTAGGCCTAAGTACTATGCTTGTCAGCTATTCATTACTGTGATGAAACACTGAGTGATCAACTTAATGGAGGAAAGACTCAATTTTGGATCACATACCCCTTGGTGGCAGAGAAAAGAAGGGGAAGAGGAGGAAGGCAAGAGAGAGGAAAGAGAAGAGAGAAGGAACACAATGGAACACAAGAGTGTGAGAGATGGTTTTTCCTAGGCATAGCTTTAACTCTGAAAGTTGACAATTTCTGGAGATCAGTAATAAAAGCTTAGCTGTTGTAAAGGATAAGGGTGCTGGAGAGATGGCTACGTAGGTAAGGGCACTGGTTGCTCTCACAGATGACACTGGTTAGTTCCCAGTACCCACCTGGCAGCTCACAACCATCTCTAACTCCAGTTCCAGGGGATTCAATGCCCTCTTCTGACCTCTGAGAGCTGATACATGACTCAGGGGATCTTCTCTTATCTCATTTCCCCAANGTAATCATTCCATCAGTAAAGGAGAAGGTAAGGTGTAGGACCATACTTGGACACACCAACAGCAAGTGGGTAGNGTGACTACTTTGGACACAATATAGAGCCTTGAAATTCAGAGAAGCGGGCTTCANTCTGGAACTCTGTGTTCACAAGGCTTGAGCCAGTCTATATTTTACAACCATTTCATGTTGTGAAGTATTAAATTAAGGTCAGGGATGGTATTGTTAAGGGGCATCTTGTCTTCTCTTAGCTGTAAACCCTGCTGTGCTCTCTCTGATTACATCAACTCTGGCCTCTGGTCATCTGTGGCCCCAGGTGAGCAGGACAAGGAGTGCCTCCTGTTTCTTAGGTGACCCTGGAGTTCCAGGGTGCTGCCAGCTGTGCAGCACCGCCCACACCTGCCAGCCTGCCAGCTGTCCCTTGAACCTGCCTGGTCCATGCATGGGTCCTCCCATTTTCTGGGAATGGCCCGCCCTTGTCTGCCTGCCCTAAGGGCGGTCCCATCTACAGGCAACCCAGTCAGGTAGGCCAGCCTCCACAGGTCCCTGGGAATTGCAGCCAAAAGCTAGGTAGGAGGAGAGCAGTTCCTGGAAGATGCGTCCAGTTGCTGCAGGTGAGTGCCAGTGCAGCTAAACTTGCTTCTGCCTAGGGGGAAGGGGCAGCAACCCTTCCCCTTCCTAACTGTCAAGCTGAGGCAGAAGGGTGAAGGCTCTGGCTAGGGTCACCTCTTATGAGACCTGGGATCCTGGTGGGAACAAGAATCTAGAGGGGCGCAGTGTGGGAACTGAGATTTCTGAGAGGGCTACCCCTCCCACTATCTCTTCTTATTACCCAGCAGGGAGGGGTTCTGTGTACTCTCCTACCTACTGAGTAGACATCAGGTGAGGGTAGGCAGGGGTGACCAAAGTGGCTTAGTCCCTGGGACCAGCCTACCTGAGTGGGAGGCCCTAGAGCCAGGACAGCTGGGAAGGGGTTGGCTGCTGACTAGGGTCAGGAGAGGCCACCCTTCAAGCTGATCAGCTCAGGAATCTATGGAAAGTGAAGGGACAGTGAGAAGACCCTTTTGGGGTTTACTTGCGGGGGTGAGAAGTGGGAAACCTGATTACAGATGATCTTGACAGCACCCAGGCACCCTCTCACAAGCTGTTTCTACTTTTCTCAGAATACTTGACATTGGGAAGATGGTAAAGGGGGGAGAAAGCTCACGGTTTTCCTCAGTCTTTGAGTCTCTCAGAGCCTGCCTTTTCTGTCATTCATCTCATTCACACAGTGAAAAACCCGCTCCCCTAAGGGAAAGCCCTGGGGCTGCCACAGCAGGTACTGTGCAAACATGGCAAGCCGAGAAAGGGGAAGTGCCCTTGACTTTCTATCAGGCCTCTTTCTTGCTTCTGCATCAGCGTCAGCAGTGATTTGGGTGTCCTGTATGGTAAGTGGGTGGAGGTACATTTGCATATATGCGTCTATGTGAACAAGGTCAGCATGATGTTGTACTGTCCAGGCATTGACGCCTTACTTTGTGTGACTGATCTCTGCGATCTTAACACAATGACATTTCTCAGAACACGTCCCTGTCTCTGACAATTGAAAGTAAATGGAGCAGATCCCTCATGCCTCACACTAGCTTTCCTTCTAGTTCTTTTAGAAGAATGATTTCATTTTCTCCGTACAGTATGATTAGAATATCATTTTCCTGGCTGCATATAGAGGAAGCTGGAAGTCACCAGTTGCTTTCTCTGACAGCCATTTTCCACACAGCCTGTGACTCACAAAAGAGCTATATGGTCCTTTCATCCAAAGCTTTCAGAAAATTTCACAGTTGCACTCCCCCAGCAAGTGTGATTATAAGAGGAGGGGCTGTGTTACTTCCACCTAGGTGAGCTAAGGATTTGGCAGTGTTCTTGGAGTAGTCCTTGTCATTAGCTCATCTGTGTAGCCTCAGATTTGTTCTCACTGGGCCTGGGGAGCTGCCATGATACTGTCCCTGTGGGGCATGTAGGTGTCTTCTCCCTCAGCTGGGGTGTTGGCAAGGTGGGTTATGGCAGCACTTCCTGTCTGAAAGCCTCAATGGACAGGACAGGGGAGGCAGTGGACTCCAGCCCCAGCCTTCCTGGCTACCCAGGCCTAAAAGACATGGGTGTGGCCAGGGACTTGAATGCATGTTGGCAAGCACCAGGGACAAACAGCTTCCTTGTCCTCACTGAGATTGGAGGAAACCCATTAGCAAGACCCACAGTTTCCCTCTAAATGTGTCTGTGTCATATCACCTCTTCTTGAAAAGACAGTCATGTTGGGTCAGGGTCCTTCGGAATAACCTCATTCTGTCTTCGCATCCTGTTTCATTCTGAGGTCCTGACAGACAGAACTTTGGCACAGAAATTCTGGTGTTAATTCAGCCTCACTGTGCTTGGGACACTCATAGCAGTTTAGTTTTTAGGTAATAGTGATTGGCAGCCCCTGAGTATGAAAGAGAGGTGAACCCTAATATTCTGTGTGTAGCATTGGCCAGTCTTAGGATTGCTTTCTTGCTGACTCTTCAGTTAAATGGCCAGGCTTCAGAGGCCCTGGGCATCTGACAGTGGGGATGAGGCTGGAACACATGCCCACAGGTGGTCCTGTCATGAAGTGGAATCTTCCCTGGGAGGGTGCCCAGCTTTCTGTACGTTTTCCATTTTCTTCCTCATCAGATCCACACATTTATCCTGTTAATCTGTTCTTTACCCATTCCAAAAGTAGCACAGCAGCTCCTGCTCAGGGCCTCTCATGTGCCGGAGTCTGAATGTCATTTCATTTGAAGATTTTATCCTTCGTGCAAGCCACTAGATGAAATTGTCCAGACATTACCAATATGCAAAGGACTGTCCCTGACTTTGTACATATTCTGCAGCTGTCCTAGCACATAATCCACCCAAAAGAAGTTTCTAGAACATGCTTCCCACAGTTCCAGAGTAGACAGAATCCACCATGTGGAAAGGCCTGGCAGTAAGGACATCCCAACTTGTAGTCAGGAAGTAGAGAAAGAGAGAGACAGACAGACAGAGAGAGACACAGAGAGAGGAAGTGGGGTGGGCTATAAAATTTCAAAGCTCTCCCCTAATGACATACTTCCTCCAGCAAAGTTCCTCTCTGAAGTTTGTATAACCTTCCCAGACAGTACCACTACCTGGGGACCCAGTGTTATTACACATAACACACACATGAGACATTTCTCACTCAGATCACAACATGTCTCATCTTCATGGGCCTCAGAGCTGTCCTGACCACTGTCCTTACCTGTAGAGCACATAGTGAGAAAACTTCTCTTTGGGGCTTTGAGCAGGGAGAAAAGATTCTACCAAGTCTGGGGTACCTCTGTACTTATGACCGACAAGCTATAGATTGTGGTCTCCTCCAGCTTCCACAGCCCTTTCCCTGCCTAGCTCAGTTGTTTCCTCATTGTTCCTTCTTCCATCCCCCCTTTTTCTTTCCATTTCTATGGCTGAACCAGGCTTGTGGCATCAAGGAGAAGGGNAATGTCTTCCTAAGGAATTACAAGCTCGTATCTGTAGCACCTTGTGGCCAGGTGATTTTGATAGCAAGTCAGCATACAAAGGTCTATGGGGACCTCCTACCATCAGGATCCTGGGGTGTCTCTGCAGATCCCTCTGAGGCTATAAGACAGGTGAGAGACTTCCATTGTGAGACGCAGCTGTCATCTGGTGCACATGCTCACAGTCCCCTGATGTAATTTTTAACAGAGAAATGCCATAATTAGGAAACAAACAACAACAAAACTAAGACCACCCTCTGGAGATTCTATTCCCATTGCGGGAGCAAGCTCAAGGCTGAGCCGGTCTTGCAAAGGCCCTGAGTGGTGTCAGCTCCTTAGACCCACACTGTACTAATTACCACACATTCTACGAACCTGTGAGGAGGCTCAGACCCAGGGCAACATCAGTATAGCTGCCTGCTCTAGAAAACACTCCTTGTTGTCTGTCTGTGTTGCTTGCCTTCTACTGCAGAGCTCATGGAGCCCTCATATGCTCACTTTCTCCTGCCAAAACTGCCGTCCCAGGAGTCTGTGCCCCAGAAATGGAGAGGAATGATAAGCTGTGGAGGAAAGGGAATGCCCAAGTGTCCATGATGATAGGTTGTCACCTATAGGAACTCCTGTTGTCTGTCTCCAGGTATTTTCAAGGCACTAGTGTTTATTTTCTCCTCCCTGTGCGCCTGGTATTCTGGGTACCTGCTGGCGGAGCTCATTCCTGATGTGCCCCTGTCCAACACCCTCTACAGTGTCAGAAGCATTGGAGAGAGACCTGTCCTCAAAGGTGAGTACTGAAGAAATGGGTGTGGGGGCACAGGTAGAGAGATGTCTCAGCAGTTAAATCACTTGACAAACAAGTGTGGGTCAGAGTTTGGATTCATAGAAGCCATGTAAATGCTAGGTGGATGTGGCACCTGCCTATAGTTCAAGGATGGGGAGGCAGAGACAGGGGATTTCAAGAGGAAACTGGCTTATGGAGGCTAGTTACATTTGTAGCTTCAGAGTTTGATTGGATGACTCTGCCACAATGAATAAGGTAGAAGAGTCATCAAGGCAGATTATTCCAGACATTAACTTTAACTTTCTATACCACATGTACACATGCATCCATACACATGTGGGCTCACATATGTGCATACCACACACACAAAAAATAGTGGACTTCTAAGACACTTTCTACTGGAAGACAGAGCTGTACACAAGTCATAGCTCGGGGTAAAGAGGCTAGAACAAGGTCCAGCCAAGGAACAAATTACAGTTGGGAAAAGATGGTCGGGATAGCAGAGTAGCATCACCTATCAAGAGACTGAGCCAGGCACGTCGCCGAGGGCTGTGAACAGATGTGCTTCAGAGCATAGATGATTAGTCTATTAATGATCCGGGACAGAATGCCAGGGCCTGGGAGCGTAAGGACAGAAGTGCAGGGCCCACAGTGCGGAGGCAAGGCTGAGGTCTAGGTACAGATATGGTACCTGCTGGCAGCCTGCTTTCCAGTTTGCTGGTGACATCCCACTGAGTCATGGTGCTCTCTATTTCCCAATATCTGTTTTATTTACAACACTCATGCCAGGAAGGAGTGTGTTATTTTAAAAGGAAATGCGTGTTGTCAAAATCCATTCATGGACTTGGCAGGCAGTTATTAAAACTGTCCCCTCTGAGCACACATGTCTTCAAGGTTCTTCATTCACTTCTGACTGTGAGAGTCGGCTGGGGAAGAAAGTCAAACCACAGCATCTGTCTTAGTTAGGGTTTTCATTGCTGTGAAGAGACACTATGACCACAGAAACACTTATAAAGAAAACATTTAATCAGGGTGGCTTGCTTACAGTTTCAGAGGTTCAGTCCATTATCATCATGACTGGAAGCATGGCAGCATCCAGGCAGACATGATGCTGGAGCAGCTGAGAGTCCTACATCTTGCAGGCAACAGGAAGTTGACTGACTCACACTGAGTGACAAGACCACACCTACTCCAACAAGGCCACACCTCCTAATAATACCACTCCCTTTGGGGGCCATTTTCTTTCAAACCACCACAGCATTCAAGAACAAAGAAGGTTTAAGTGGAATGAACCCTGTCTAAAACGATTCTGGGTACTCAGTGGAACACGGGGCAGCAAACTGTCCCCTTTTAAAAATTTCACTGGATGTAGATGATGTTTGGTTTTTGTTTTGTTTTGAGGCAGACCCTCTCTAAGCTGCCCAGACTTGGAAAGATCTTGAACTGGAGCTCTTCCTGCCCCCTCCTAGAGTGATAGAATTACAGATTCTATCACTGCTACATCTGGAAGCCAGTGTATTTTGAACATATAAATAAAGTCTAAAAATTAATTTGCACAAAACTAGATAATGATTAAAAATAATTGTAGGTGCTGTTTCTTTTCAATTCATTTTTATCTAGGGCTGTACCTCTCTGAATAGACNTGGTCTTGACTGGTTGCAGAAGCTAAGCAGAATCAGGCCTTGGATAGTACTTAGAGGGAAGATTAATTACATTTTTTCCTTAAACTGAAAAAATAAAAGGTAAAAGGACCTTCATTGGACTTGGCTCTGACTGGGTGTTTTGGTTTTCCGTACAATTTTTGTATGGTCTTTGGCTGTGTCTCACCTATTTCTCACGTACATGGTATGGAGGAGTCACACCTGTGGAGGGTGCACTACTTGTCAGTAGAGGGCATGGAGGAACCTCAGAAGCTTCTTGTCTCCTTCATTTCCTTCTGCTTTCAAGACCACCCTGCAGATGTGGGATGGTAAGCCAGGTTGACCAAAGGCTCATTAGTAAAATGGTTTCAGCTTCTGCCATTCTGTGGGGTGCACTGGAGACATCAGAAATCCAAATGTTATGGCTGTAGTCACAATGACTGTGTGCTGGCTTGTTCCTGGTGTGGAGCCTCCGTGAGGGAGAGAAGCCTGATTACATGGGGGGAGGGGGTCTTCTGGGTACAGATTTTGGGAAATAAATCATGCTGGTATTAGCACAGGCAAAGCTGGTGTAGGGTAACCATAGCCTATGCTGCCAGGCCTTGCAGCTAGGTATTCAGTGTTAGTGTTCCTAATGTTCCTGGTGGGCAGATTTCAGGAAATGGCTCACCCTACGTGCAAGCACTGAAGCCCCTTGGAGCCCCTCCTAGAGCCCCTTAATTTTCCTCTTGTACAGGCAGGAAAAGGGTCAAGAATAGAGTTGAGGCCCTGGGACCTACATGGATTCTATAAGTTCTCACTCATCACTCAAGCAAGTGACTCAGAGCCTCCATGTACAGGGGTGACCAACAGGAATGACCTCACCTAGTGGGACCAATACTGAGTACTACAGTATTCAAACCACTGAAGAGAAGGCCATAAAACACCAGTTTTGTACTCTGGCTGGAAATAAAACACCATCCCTGGAAGGACCTGGTGAAGGCTCCTTGTGCTTGATGGCAGATGAACTTGGTGTTTGTTGACCAGCCTCCACTTAAGCCCAACTTGAGACTATATGACCATGTGCTAGACAGTTAGAGAGCTGAGAGGTACTTCAGACCACAACTGGATGGATGAATGTGAGGGGACTCATAGGTGGGCAGAGCAGCTCTGCAAGACACCAAGTCCGGAGAAGGCCTGCTGGGATCTACAGGACACAGAGAGTGCATATCCACCACAAGTAAAGCTTTCTGAGGGCACTGGGCATGTCTTTAAATGTTGGCTCCTCCTGCTTCTGATAGCTTTTCAGGTAGACTGGAACCAACTTGCTATACAAACCTCACCAGAGNCCCCAGAGGTGTGCCTCACTGAGATTTCTTTGGAGCCTCAACCTCAGCTTGCAGTTACCATCAGGAGGTAGTCTGAAAACTGGGGACTCCTGCTCAGTCTAGGGGCTCTGCTTGTCTTCATTTAGC
Source organism: Neotoma lepida (assembly GCA_001675575.1). Taxonomy (NCBI): domain Eukaryota; kingdom Metazoa; phylum Chordata; class Mammalia; order Rodentia; family Cricetidae; genus Neotoma; species Neotoma lepida. The sequence continues at coordinate 25,587 of LZPO01028406.1, read as the reverse complement.
CTTTTTTTTTCAGAATTTAAAAATACATTACAATTTGATTTGCTTTTAATTTAATTTGAAAAAATTGTTTTAAATGGTTGTTAGTTTGATTACTGAGCTTTGGGGTTACCCTTTAAACTTTTCACTTGAGGCCAGCACCAGAGCCCTGTGAGATATACTGCAACTACTTGTAGTGTAAAAGAATGGCCAGGAGCATTTCTACACACACCGACTTTAGATGCACGAGGGCTTCTGGCTAGTCCAGGACAGAGGTGCTCATAGGTAATACTTCTGCATTGAGAAGCAGTAAGCATCCTGCAGTTTGCACCCCTGGTTATAATGCAAAGGTCACTGAGTGGGAGGATGAGAGTGCTGCAGGGCAGAGGTGGAAGGCAAATGGACATTGCACAGACTGATGGTAGCCAGTGGCTGCGGGGCTTTGGCAATCTGGAAGCCATCATGATGACAGTGAATTGTATGAAGTGTTCTTCTGACTCTAGGCTGCCTTGAGTAGAAGCTTGGCTTCTGGCAGCCACAAGAGCTAGGCTTGGCTGCCTTTCCCCCAACTAAGGAGACAATAAGAGTGATAATGAAAGGTAAAGAGATGTTATTCAACATGGCAGTTTTACAGCATCAGGTCTGATACTGGGGTCCTTGATTATTTGGAGTTGAGTTTTGTGCAGGGTGAAAGGTGAGGGTCCAGCTTCATTTTTCTGCATGTTAAATACAGGTTTCCCAACACCATTTGTTGAAAATGCTGTCTTTTCTCTAATGTGTATTTTTGGCATCTTTGTAAAAATCAGGTGGCTGTATAGGTATGGACTAATATCTAGGTCCTCAGTTCTATTCCATTGATCCTGTGCTATGACCATGCTGGGTTTTTGTTTGTTTGTTTGGTTGGTTGGTTGGGTTTTTGTTTGTTTGTTTGTTTTTCCAGACAGGATTTCTTTGTGTAGCTTTGGAGCCTGTCCTGGAACTTGCTCTGTAAATCAGGCTGGCCTCGAACTCACAGAGATCCACCTGCCTCTGTCTCCTGAGTGCTGGGATTAAAGGTGTACATAACCATTGTGAGGCCTGACCATGCTGCTTTTAAGACCATGGTTCTGTGGTATAGCTTGAAGTCAAGTGTGGTGTTACCTCCTGTTGTATTCTTTCTGTTCAGATTGCTTTCACTATCCTGTTTTATTTTTTCACTATCCTATGTTATTATTGTTATTTTTTGTGTATTGCCATTTAAATTTTCAGATTTTCTTCTACATCTGTGAAAAGGCAGAGTGGCTATGGAGTTTTGAATGAGAGTGCACTGAATCTGTAGATTGCTTTTGGTAAATGGCCATGTCCATACAATTAATTATTCCAGTCCAGGAGCATGGGATGTCTTTCAATCTTCTAGTATCTTCTTCAGTTTTTTTCTTTAGTGTCAGTGACTAATCTCTGTGCCTTTAGCCTAGAAGGGGGAACATTTCTTGAGGGACTAATGTAAAGGTTAAACACCCCTTGAAGGACCAGTGTATCCATATGCAGAGATAAACAGGTGACCCAAAGTGAAGGGGTCTGATGCAGAACAAAGGCAGAGCTGTCAGGCTCGTACTCTGTTTTTATGGTTTGTTTGTTTGTTTTTTGTACCTTGTGTGCCCAAGAAGAGTCAATACTTTTTAGCAAAAGCAGCTTCTAAGTGCTGCTCTCTTTTCTCCTGAAATGGATTACATACTTTCGTGAGAGTTGCTGTGGTATAGTCCCAGGACACTGCTTTCCAGGAGTCCCTAACCATGGCCTTTTTAAAATGTCTCAGCCCCTAACTATGGGGCTAAGCAGCCATAAAAAACTGTGACAAATCAAAGCTTTAAAACCTGAGTCCTGGGAGAAAATAACCAAGGAAGGTGTGGTGGTTTGAATAAGAACAGCCCCTATAGGCTCATATATTTGAGTGCTTAGTCATCAGGGTGTGGAACTGTGTAAAAGGATTAGAAGGATTAGAAGGTGTGGCCTTGGATGGGTGTGGGTGGGCTTTGAGGTTTCAAAAGTCCATGCAGGGTCCAGTGTCTCTCTCCTCTTCCCTCTCTCTCTGTCTGAATCAGGATTTAGTTCTCAGCTACTGCTTCAGCCCCTGCCTGCATGTCATCGTGCCCCTGCCTGCATGTCATCATGCCCCTGCCATGATGATAATGGACTAAACCTCTGAAATTGTAAGTGAGCCCGCAATTAAATGCCTTTCTTTGTAAGAGTTGCCTAGGTCATGGTGTCTCTTCACAGCAATAGAAGAGTGAGCAAGACAGGAAGTTTTAGTGCTAAGAAATTCATGTGAAAACACTTCCTTTTTTATTAGATTAATAAAAAGGTACTTTTAGTGCTATGTGAATTTGAAAACAAGGAAGCACAAACTTCTCATTCTGTTGGCATTTCCAGATATGCATATAGTAGGTATCCTGAGTCTCNGTGGAAGTGTCTGTATCTAGGTCTTACAAGTGGGGCAGCAGATGCAGAGGGAGACAGCTCCAGAGTTAGTGGTCTTCCTGTACTCCTGTCTCCTTTGTCTGGGCCCCAGCAAGGATGCTGAGTCCTGGAGGACCTCAGAGACACGAGAGAGCCTCACTTCCCAGGCTTCTTTCCTTCTTTCCTCACCAGGGTAGCCTGTTCATGCTGTCCTGTCTAGGACTCCTGGCTGTGGCTGCTGCCGCTAAAGCTCTTCACCCNACCTCTCCCTCCTCATGCTCTCCTGACCTTAGACAAAAGCTTAACAAAAGCCACAGTGATGCTGTCTATGGATAGCTAGCTACCCAACTGCATTCTCCTTGTTCCTCCCAACCNCTCAGTGTACAGAGGTCTAGGCATTGTTCTCTGACTTCCACTGTGCTCAGAGGCCAGTCCACACTTAACCACTGGCTGGCATGTAACAGAACACTTTTGGTGGCCAGTTCTGACTGCACAGTCTCATGGGGAGCAGTGAAGTGATGGCTGTGGCAGGGAAGCCGCTGTTGTGTAGCTCTAATGTTGGTGTCTCTGCCACACTGGAAGAATCCCATCACTTTCTAGTATGCCTCCTAAACCCTCAGGATCATCACCCTCATTCCCAGGGTGAGGGAAACCAGAGCACCCAGATCCGAGGATTTTCCTGAAAGATAGATTATTGGACTCCNCACCAGGAAATTAAAAAGTTCATGGGTCTAGGGTTGAGTCCAAGAACCTGTATTTACTGTGATTAACTTGGCCTCAGAGAGGGCTTGTGGGATGAAAAGGAATTTTACATGGGCTTGTTTTGGAGTCCTGGAGATAGCATTGCTTTCTGNGAGGCAGCCTGGAGCCCTTCCTCATGCCAACTTCCTGCCTCTGGATCTGGTAAGAGCCACTTAGTCTTGGTATGAGCAGCATTCATGTGGGCCAGGGACCTCAGCTTGTGCTTGTCCCTTTAGACTTCAGCTGTCAGCTGTCTTGGGAAGGAAGAGGATTCAGAGGAAGCACTAAGGCTAGGTGAGNTCCTTGGTGACCCTTTGGGACAGTGCCAGATGGGAGGAAGCTGTGGCTCCTGGACTTTTTCCATCCATGCAGCTTTGTTCTGTACTCCTAGGAAATGAGTGAAGACTGTACTCATATGGTGAGCATACTACTAAAGAAAAACAAAACAATAACAACAAAAACCCATACTGGTTTCCCACTCATTCCCAGGCCCTTCAAGAAAACAAATACTCACCTCTNTGGTACTTTGGTCACTATTGCCTCATGCTCACAGGGACTCTGAAGAAAACCAAAGGCCTGCCTTCCAGAAAGTTCACCTGCATACATCCATATGAAGCAGCACCTGTATGAAATGCAAGCCAGGTGTGGTAGGGGGTGGGATGGGGTGGTGGTNGTGATGGTAGTGGTGTGTGAAGCCAGGCAAGAGAATAGCCCCTATCTATGCATGACGTCCTGCTCCAGTTTCTCATCCCAGGCATGGNANCTGTCTCCTGCAGATGGTGATCCATCTGCCATCAGGGAAATTTTAAATATTAAACTGTACTCAAAGAATGTAGAAAGAGAATAATCAGAATATATTATATATGTATGAAATTGTTAAAGCATAAGCTTAACTCAGAAAAAACTCTGTTTATAAAACAATAAAAATATACTTTTAGTGATTAATGAATCTGAAAGCAAGAAATCATAGAATTTTCACCCCAAGTTGGCATTTTAAATTTCTGTGTAGAAGGTATATATAGTCTTAGTACATGCTTCCAAACTCTGCAGTGGGTGTATAATATATTTGTATCCCTGGTCAGTTGGAAAGATTTTTCCCGAGGTGTCTTTGAATGAAAACTGTTTTGCCTCTAGACCTCGGTGATCCGTATCCTGTNATTCTTGAGATTTCAGGACCCATCATAAAGAACAGTTAGTTGGCTGAACTTGAGTCTCATATTATGAATCTGAAGTTAGAGTTTGTGCAGAGAGTTAATTGCTGTCCTAGATAACATCCAGACTTAGCAAGAGGGGGACTGCAATAAGGTTGCTATGTGCCTAACCTTAGTTCAACAAATCAGACATCTGGCAATTTTGTCCTTGTGAACTGATACTGTAGCTGGTTATCTNTCCTTGTGAACAGGACTGCATTTCCTGGGAGAGTTTATCTTAAAACCCATTAGCAATGTACCTTTCAAGGCACCTGGTCTAATCTGAGGTTACTTTGAGGCTTTAAATCAGCTAATGGTGTAAAAGCTGTCTGAAAATGCTGTTATTTTCCTATGTCAGCCTGAGCTATGATATAAAACAGGTACTAAGTCTCTCACAGTTTTTGTGGAACAATAACCTAATGATGAAACATTTTTATTCATCAAAATTACACAGCATAAGGAGAAGTCGTCTTCCTGNAAATCCACAGTTAAAAACATGCCCAATNGATGAAGAAAACACACTACCAACACAGGCTGCAGGGAAATCCCCNTAGCAGTTTAGAGAGAAATTTGCAATAGCACATGAGAAAATTACAGACAGAAGCATCTGTGGCCTCGCAGCCATGTTTAATGAGGCTCTCCCATCAGAGAATTACTCATTTGGTGGGCTGACATCTTGAATATTAGTTGCCATCTGCTGTATTACACCATGGCCCTTGGCAGGGATATCTGGTGAGTCTGTGGCTGGTATTTTGAGCAAGCAGGATCTTGTTTCCTTGTTAGACTGGTCATCTCATCCTGTCCCAGAGCCCCAACCACTCTGACTGACAGGCAGAGGAGGAACAGGGCACAAGGAACAGCCCAGTGAGAGCCCAGCCCATGGCTGTCCTGACAGGTATATGTGCCTTTGGCAGTGAGCATCTGAGTCCCTTTCCACCCTAGAGGGAAAGGAGTTGTCTCTTGCCAGCTCAGAATCTGTCACTCTGCCTGGGAAACTGTCACATGATCAGACAGAGCCCACATATTTCTTGGGAGCATTACCTGGGCTCTTGGTGCTATGGAGCCAGAGCCCCCAGAAGACTAAAGGAGGGGGGCTTATGAAATATGGGCAGGGAGGGAAACTCATCCNGCTGGCCTCTCAGTCTCACAATTTGTCTAAAAAATTTTAATAAATCTAAAGTAAATTGACTTGATAGGGATTTGCTCCTATGTTTACAATACAAAATATATTCTAAAGATATATTTTAAAGGTGTTGTAGCTCATGCCTTTAATCCCAGCAGAGGCAGGGGGTCAGGTAGAGCTTCATGAATTCATGATCATCCTGGTCTACTTAGCAAGTTCTAGGCCAAACAGGGCTACACAGAGAGACCTTGACTCATTTGTATCTATATAGATTAAAACTTCAAGCTCCTGGAAAAATCAGGCTGCTGCTACCTTCCTCACTTCTGGGAGGTCTCTACAGGGCTGTCAGATTTAATTTGCTTACTTATATTTTGCAGCTGGATCTATAACCATCTTAACCTATCTTTTGCGGTTTCCTTTGCTGCCTCCTGTACCAATTTGCCACACTGTTACTGTCTTAAGTGTCTGTCCATTGGGACTTGACAAGTATATGATGTCTACAGGGCTTCTCTTTGAACAGCCATTAAGGTCAGAGTTCCCCTTGCAGGGTAATAACAGAATATTTGTGGGCATGCATAATGTTCATGCATGGGCTTATGCCCACTTCACAGCCAGTAGAGGAGACTCTGTAACCAGTATTCTGGCTGCAAGGCTGTCAGGAGTCTCAGGAAACTGAAATTGAGGCCTGATCTCTGAGCAGCCTGTTATGGCATCTGCTTGATCCTTTCAGCTGTAATTTTAAAATTACTTTTGCTGGATTCCATACATTTTAGTATATTTTTGTTTTATTTTCATTGTGTCAGGATATTGATTGATTGATTGATTGATTGATTGATTGATTGAGGCAGTCACAATCCATAGCACAGGCTGGCTTTGAATTCACAGGAGTTCTCTTGCCTCAGCTTCCCAAGTTCTGAGGTTACAGGAGGCACAATGTCCTATTAAGGTATTTTAGATTTTCTTCTTTGATCCACTGATTGCTCAGGACCCTGTTGTTTAGCTTCTGTGTGTTTCCACAGCTTCTGAAATTCCTTATTTCTCATTTCACCATCATGTTTGCAGACAGCATTTAAAACATTTTTAAAAGATTAAAAAAAATTTTTTAGCCAGTGTGGTGGCATATACCTTTAATCCCAGTACTTAAGAGGCAGAGACAGGTGGNTCTCCATGAATTTGAAGCCAGTCAAGTCTACATAGTGAGTTCCAGGACAGCCNGAGCAGCATAGTGAGACCCTGTATCAAAAACAAACAAACACTTATACTACTCTTGGGCATATACTCAAGGAATGCTCAATCATACCACAAAGATACATGCTCAACTATGTTCATAGCAGCATTATTTGTAATAGCCAGAACCTGGAAACAACCTAGATGCCC
>LZPO01028406.1:0-18064 GCA_001675575.1 Neotoma lepida | reverse complement strand
TCATACCTTTAATTCCAGCACTTGGGAGGCAGAGGCAGATCTCTGAGTTCAAGGCCAGGCTGGTCTACAGAGTAAGTTCCAGGACAGCCAGGGCTACACACAGAGAAACCCTGTATTGAGAAAACAACAACAAAATCCCAGAACAAAACAGAACAAAAAACCCCAAACAATACTAATACTAATAAATAAATATATAAATAAAACAAAAACAAATTTTATGTGTGTGGGTATTTTGCCTGTATAAATGTCTATGCACTGTGTGGGTACAGTGCCTGTGGATCCAGAATAGGGCATTGGATCCCCTGGAACTGGAGTTACAGACGGTTGTGAGCTGCCATGTGGGTTCTGGGAATTGAACCCTAGTTNTCTGTAAGAGCAGCCAGTACCCTTAACTACTGAGTCAGCTCTGAAGGCCAAGGATATTCTTTCAATCTTAAGTTTGCTGAGCCTTCTTTTATTCCCTAACACAAGTTCTTCATTGGAGAATGTTCTAGTTGTTTATCGGTATTTTGGCAAAGGTCAAGTATGGAAAATGTTCTCTGTATGCTGGTGAGAAGCATGTATTCTGTTGCTGTGGGATGGACTTGCTATGTACATCTTTTAGGGTTAAATGGCCTGAAGTGTAGTTCATATCTGCTGTGACCTGAAAGCTTGTGTCCACCAGTATTACGTTAATTAGATGGCCAGCCCAATTATTTATATTTTATCAAGATAGCTTTATTTTANAAACAACTTACGGAAAAGGGGGGAGGGAGCTAGTACAGGGATGGACAGGAGAGCGACGCAATCCAGCAGAGAAATCTGGCTAGGTCTTCAGTCTGTCTTCCGAGACCACAATGATCTAGAAACAGCAGGAGCAGGGACATCACGTAGGCATCCCAAATTTTTAACCGGTTTCCGTAAACCACACCCTAAAGGGAGGTCTTAGCCAGGTCATGGTTACCTGGCTAAGGGGCCATCCTATAGCCAAAAGCCAGAATAGCTATCCACTACACACCAATGTTCATTGTGTTCTGAGTTAGCAGCTGTGGGCAGCAATCCTAAGACCTCTGAAATGGCTACCCACGCTCACTATCCATGGCTGTTACCAGAAGACAAAACCAGCTTACATCGACCATGCATCTTGAGAAGCATTTTCAGGATCCAAACACAGCTGCCAACTTTGCTTCTAGAGTTTTCCCACCCACCACACTGGGAGTTGGTCCTGGAATAGAGTTGTTGGTACTGGTGGCCACACAGTAGTCTCCTCTGAGAAGTGACTATGGTTGTCTTGTTCTTGTCTTTACAGCCCCAGCCCCCAAAAGGCAAAAATGTGACCATTGGGCCCCATGTCCTCCTGACACCTATGCCTACAGGCTGCTTAGTGGTGGTGGCCGAGACAAGTATGCCAAGATCTGCTTTGAGGATGAGCTGTAAGTACTGTGTGTAAGAAGATGANTGTCTGCTTGGCTGTGTCCCCTCTGTTCCCTCTGAGGCTGCACTTGTATGTTCCTAACCTCTGACAAGGCTGAAAATCAGGAGTAGGAATCAAAACACCCACTGTGTCCCCAGGGAAGGGTAATGGGTATCTCTGTGGGCTGTTTGTGGTCTTGATTGGATTTTCATGATTTCTTTTGATGGTAGTTCCATGTAATTCACCAGTGAAGCCACCCAGGCTTGGACTTTTCTTTATGAAAAGACTTTAACTACAAATACTTAGTAGAAGCACAGGGCTGTACAAGTCACCTCTTCTGGAGAGGGTCCTATCAGTTCTGAGCACAGCTCTGCTCAGTACCCAGGTGATGCTCATTTTCACAGATAAAGCCTGCACATCTCTAGAGAGATAGTTCCTTCAGTGAGGTGCAAGGTGGAACCTCAGACCTGGGTCTTGGTGTGCTCAGTGCTTTTCAGATTGCTTTTAAGATATTTTTACTTATCTCTGGTCTCAGCATTTGTATCCTGGTGTGTCCTGCTTTGTCTTAATTAGATATTTTGGGGGCTTCTTAAATAAGCGTATTTCAAAATCCTTCATTGTGTTTGATGAATTTCCTGTTTCCTTCCCCATTGCTGTGATAAAATTGAACAGAAGCAACTCACATGAGAAAGGATTTATGTTGGTGCACAGTTTGAGGGCACAGTGTGTTATGGTAGGAAGTCGTAGGGGCAGGTCCTGAAGCAGCAAGTCACATTCTATCACTTAGAAAGCAATGGATGCTGCTGTTCAGCTCACTTCCTGCTTTTTATTGAACCTTATTGCTCTATTCCTGATACCCCACAGTCCACTCTCCATTTGTCACATTTCTCTCTGTGTGATTTACTGTAGACAGAACTGTTTTTCATGTCACCACTGGTCTCTTCTACTGTGTCTAATCTGTCTTTAAACCCAGCCATTGACTACTGGTTTTAGATAGCATGTCATTTTAGTTTTTAAGGTCTTTTTTTTTCCCAAGTGAGCCTGCCAATTTTTTTTTTGACTTCTGATTGAAAATTTCTGTTTTTCCCATCCTTTTTGAATGCGTTGAGTGCTGTTATCTTGAAGTTCAGTTGGTGGCTGGAGCCTGTGAGTGTACCACTGTTATCTGCTGTGTTTTGCTGACTCCTTGGGCTCTTGCTTTTGTTGACTTCTTTCTTCATGTGTCAAGCTTCTTCTGACAGTGTGCCAGGCAGTACCTCTGAGAATTTCTTTAAAAATAGCAGCAAGACACACACACTAATCAGTCTACCATCACATAATGAGTACCAGAAGCTGGATGGCTTGTGTAGAAAAGAACTGTCTCTTAACTCAGGAGGGCCAAGAGCATGGTCCTGCCTCTTAGCAAGTGGCTTCACAATAGCTAGAATAGACACAGAGATTGCCTGGTCAGAAGCAATCCAGGTTTTCCCTTTAACAATAAATTGCTCTTTGGGGAATTAACATACTTTAAGAACACTTGTCCCTCTGAGGATAGTTGGCTTCCCTCCAGGGGTTTCCACAGCCTCTTACAGCATCTCAGAGTCACCATGCTGGGACCAAGCTCCTAACACAGAAACCGGCAGGGGGCATTCCCCAATCACAACTGAAGCACAGCAAGGTGAGAGTTTCTGTCTTCTTTTCTCATTTGCTGTTCCTAGGACCTGGAGCTATTGGCAGATCAGGGAGACAGAAACACATTTTAAATGTCATCATTTTCTGGGTTACCTAGTTCAACAAAATCTGGGCTAACGGCCCCAAATTCTGGTTTTTGTCTTCTTTATCCAACCCTTTGTGACTCAAACTCAATAAGATCCGAGAGGTTTAATGTGGCCCTCATTTGCCTTCAGACTTTTGTCCCTAAGGCCTCCATTTCTGTTAGAAGTGCTGATGTCTTCTCCAGGCTTCCTTCTGTTGAGCTGTGAATGTTCCTGCAAGGGCAAAGATCTCGTTCAGTGTTAGACTTACCCCTGCAATGTCTGTCATCAGTCAGCTGTTGGCATGGGAAGTTCTTGGCTACATTTCAGGGCTCTCTTATTCCAGCGGATCTNTTTGTTTGTTTGTTTGTTTGTTTGTTTGTTTGTTTGTTTTTTCTGTGTAACAGCTCTGGCTGTCTTTGAACTCACTTTGTAGACCAGGCTGGCCTCAAACACACAGAGATCCACCTGCCTCTGCTGGAATTAAAGACATGTGCCACCACCAGCACCTGCCTCCCAGCAGATCTTTTTAAAGTATATTCCTCCTCATCTCCTGCTTTCTGTGGAGGTTATGGTTACCCAGTTTTTTACTACTGAGAATGGAAGTCCTTCGTTGCCTCTTTTTGGGCACTTATAGACTATTCTGTAATACTGAGAGAGCACTAGGTCTTGTGGCTCCTGGAGGCCTTCAGTTAAATATGCCAGAGGCAGAATATTAAAGCGCCTGTTACCCACATTATAGCTTTGACATGAAAGACAAGCTCCAGATTCTCTTTNTGACTATACTGAGTCATTGATGCTAACTTCGGTAAAGGTCCAGAATATGCACATACTGTAAACATGTGCATGTATTGTAAACATACAACACATATGCACACCTGTACATATGCAAATGTAGACACAATGCATGCATGCATACATGCAGAAATATGCTTACATACAACTTGTACATATACCACACACATACAACACTTATGAACATGTGCATACACATGGATACATGCGTACATACCACATACATGCACACATAATTCATGCACCCCAAACACACATATTATTCATATGACCTCCAATGACAATTATCATCTCTAGGAAATACTTCAGTCTTCCTGGATTTAGGGCACAAAAACTGAATTAAAATTGTATATGAAACTGACATTTCATTTTCTTCAATTGACAAGCAAAAATGGATTGGAAAGATGGCTTTATGGTTAAAAGCACTTATTGTTCTTTTAGAGGATCTGACTTGGGTTCCTACTACTCACATCTAACAGCTCACAGTTGCCTTTAACTCCAGTTCCAGAGTATCCTATACCATCTTCTGACCCCCTCAAGCACTGCACTTGTGTGTACAAACTATACACCTATTAAAATAAAAATCTCTTCAAAAGAAAAGCAGAAATTAAGTGATGCAATATGAAGTGCTTATTAAGGAGTTAAGCTTGGTTGTACTTGGTGAGTGGGTGAAAGGAATGACTAAGAGACAGGTAAAGCCTGTGGGTCCTGAGGGAGAAGGAAGCAGAGATTTGAGGAAGCCCAGCTTGGAGTGGAGCTGCCGTCCTCCCTCAAGTCTGTGAGACCAGGCATGGCTTCTCGGGGCTGATAAAGGAAGCCTTGGTGAAGAGCCTTCCTGTCTGGCCTTTCATCCAGATTATAAGATGAAATGCAGCTTCCAGGCACCCAGGAACTGAGTCTGAATCCTGCAGGTGTGTAGAGCAAGGGTGGAGTAATTCGGGGGAGCATTCTGGAGAGAGGGTGCCACTGTCCTGAGCACAGAAGGCCTGTTGAGGGAGGGCTGCTCACCAGTTTATGTAGGAGCTCTTTGACCAACTCTCACTCACTTTTTAGGCTGTTAGGAGAGAAGACGGGGAATGTGGCAAGAGGGATAAACATCGCTATCGTCAACTGTAAGTGCACATGTTTCTCAGAAATTCCATCAGAGCCTGAAATAGGATTTCCATAGAGACCTTGATGTTTCTTCTTTTAAATATCAGTGTGTGTGTGTGTGTGTGTGTGTGTGTGTGTGCGCGTGTGCGCGCACACACACACATGCATATCCATATGAGTGCGGGCACATGTGTGTCACAGTGTATGTAGAGGTCAGTGAACAATCTCAGATGCAAGTCCTTACCTCACCCTTTCTTTGAGATTTCTTCTTTGGGTCTATGTTTTGCACACCAGACTATCTGGTCTGTGATTCTCCACCTCTCATCTCCACACAACCACTAGTTTTACAGATACACAGTTCTGTGTCAGCTTTATGTGAGTTCTTGGAATTTGAACTCAGTTCCTCATGCTTGCAAGACAAGCATTTTATCTACTGAGCCATTTCCCCAGGCCAAGACCATAGTTTTTCAATATGTTTGCTCATATTTAGGTCTACACTGTAATGAATTCTAAAATGATATAACTATTTAAAACTCTTACTCTACAAACCATTTGTGGTCCAACAACAACAAAAAACCAAAAACTGAATCTAAAAGAGACTTTATAATTGAGAAAGGGCAGATAGAGAGGACATATTGTGAAGCTCAGATCCACATAGACCCTGGCCCTGGATCCCTTTGCTCTTGGATCCTGGGGACCAAGGAAAGGGTAATAACACTGACCAGTTCTATCAGGGCCGTGGGAACCTGTGCAGGTGCATCAGCCTCCTCTGGGATCTGGATGATTTTAGAGGTCTCTTGTAGTAAGAACCACAGCAGGTTAGAGAACAGGGGGTCATGCAGGAACCAGCTGACTACAGGGCCAGTGATGGCAGGGCTGTGGGGCAGGACAAACCACCCTCAGTCAGATAACGCCTCAGGACACCTAGTGTGAAGTGGAAAGGTCTGGAGTCCTCTGATGGTTCAGAGAGGAAGAAGAGGAGCATTAAGATCCTGTGACTGACAAAGATCAGAGAGTCCTAGAGAAGTGGCCAGGTATCTCCTTCCCTGATGGAGGTGCTCTTTAGAGACCAGCCTATTGCTGCAAGACTTGCCTAGGAGAAGTAAAAGAAACTTCTATTCACCCCCAAATACNGAAGGAGCAGATGGGCCAGACAAGGAGTCCAACAGGTCTAGCCTGGTGACATAAATTAATTTATTAGGGTTGTTCACTAGAACCTGGATGACTCACAGACAGCCTTGCCACAGCCACTTCCAAATCCTCTGCCTACCAAAGTTCTATTTTATGTAAAGGCTCCCAAGCCACAGAGTTAAGCAAACCTAGTTCAGAGCGCCACCTAGTGTTGAAGAGGCAGGGGTGACTTCAGGCCAAGCTCAAGTTCTCTGTGTCCTCTGACCTTGCTCTTATCAGGGGTTCTGGTTTCAGCAAACACTGTCTGACCATGGGAAAGATAGCATGCAGCCCATGGGAAGGACAGCCTGTTTTGCTGCAGGTTGGCACATAGATGATAACAAGATGGAGTCGCTCTGGCCAGGATTGGGAAGAATAATCCCACCACACAGCCCCTTTCCAGGCTGGAGACCATTCAGGTCCTATTTCTTCCAGAGTCACTTGGTGCTAGGGCTACCAGCGGACCCAGGTCCCATGAGCTTTCCCTTAAAGCCGTTTCTTCTGCTTTCAGATGAGACTGGAAAGGTGATAGCAACAAAGTACTTTGACATGTATGAAGGTGGTAAGAAAAGTCTTTTCTGATTAAAATGAAGACTAGACTATGTAGACCCTGTGGGGAAACAGAGGNAGAGAGTTTTTTGGCCTGTGTTTATTGTATGTAGGTTCTGTTGCAATTCTGAGTGCCATGCTCTAGGGCATCACCTTTTGGGACTGACCTCTTGTCTCTAATGGCAGAGGTGGTGGGTGGGTGCTTGCAGCAGCTGGGATTTGTGGTAGGTTGGCTAACTACAGCTTCAGGGTTTAATTTATTCAGGGCTAGCCTTGTTTCCGTCTTTGCACTTATGTTTGTTATACCCTGAATACCTGCTGCAAGCTGTCAGTGTCCCCAAGGCTTCTCCAAGATAGCTTCCCATGGAACCTCTAACATCATTCCTGAGGAAGTAGCCAAGCATGACTGTGCCCCTGAGACCAGTCTAGGAAGCAGGGGATTCAGAGTGGGTAGACAGCAGAGGGGGAAGGAAGCCCACAGCTGGGGTGGGAACCTCATTCACTGAGAAGACCCTGAACTACTGTCTGGCTTTGACTCTACAGATAACTCTGGGCCAATGACCAAGTTCATTCAGAGTGCCCCTTCAAAATCCCTGCTATTCATGGTGACCCATGATGATGGGAGCTCCAGGTGAGTATATGCACTTATTCCCATGTGACAAGAGCAGCCANTCAGGAGGAGGGCAAAAGGCCCTTGAGTCCTGCAGAGCCCAAGGAGTGAGATGCTTCTACAAGGGAAGGGAAGAAATGGCAGTGACAAATGCCAGAAACCACTCCCACATCTGCACTAGGACACATTTCTATTCATGCACATACACACACACACACACTCACACACACACACACATGCATATACATGCTGTGCACACCCTTTCATTCACATGCTCACACTCTGCCTACGCACACACACACACACACACACACACACACACACACAGTTGTTTACTAGGAGTGCTTATGTAAGTCATTGACTCTCCAAGTACATCCCACTAGTTCAAAGAGCATGTGGAGATGTAGAGCTCCTTGTNTCACACTCTGCCTACGCACACACACACACACACACACACACACACAGTTGTTCACTAGGAGTGCTTATGTAAGTCATTGACTCTCCAAGTACATCCCACTAGTTCAAAGAGCATGTGGAGATGTAGAGCTCCTTGTTCAGGAAGTGAATTTGCTTAGGAGCACCTGGACCTCTTATTTCTCTCCTTCTGCACCCTTCCTCTGCTCTCTCAGCTGACCTTTTGGAGTACTGAAAAGGAAACGTTTGATATTTGCTTTCATCTTCCAGCTACTTGTTCTGGCCTTACTATATGGACGCAGGAGGGCCACAGGGATGGGGATGATGCTGGCTGAGTGGGAGGATATGACAGAATAGTGAAACATTGTGACCTTTCACAACTGTAAGGTTACTGGGCTCAAATGAAGTGCAAAAGGCTCCCAAATGCGGCAGTATGCCCACTAGTAGGGTCACATGGTCCACTAGCACATGCTGTCCTAGAAGTGAAACCCTAGGCTATAGGGAGTCAGGCCAGTTTCACTTTCCTGAAGGACGAGCAATGGGGCACAGCCAGGACAGACAGACAGACAGATAGCCCCCCACACACACTCTTACACACTCATACACTTATACACAGACTCTGACACTCATACACACACTCACACACTTCACACATACATACACCCTCACACACTTATACACTCACACAGTCTCACACACTCTTACATTCACACACACACATCCAAACCCCCTTCACAGGAAGCCTTCTCATGCTTTCTCTTTTGCCCCAGACTGAAGGCCGAAGCAAAGGATGCTATAGAAGCCCTTGGAAGCAAAGAAATCAAGAACATGAAGTTCAGGTCAAGCTGGGTGTTTGTTGCAGCAAAGGGCTTTGAGCTCCCTCCAGAAATTGAGAGAGAAAAAGTGAGTAGCTTTCCCCATTTCTTCTCAGACAGGGCTGTGTTGTGTGAAATTGTCCCATCAGCAGTCACNCACGCACAGAGCACTGGTCAGCCTCTCCCGTTAGTTCCACATTCTATCCTAGACTCCTCTGGTCTCACTACAGACTGCAAATTGATTCCAGTTACAGGTGATTGTTCTGTTTGGGCAGGAGGCTGGCCTTCTTTAGTCCCTCCTCTGGGGACTGCAATCACACCATGGATGGTGCCAGAGGGGACTGTCTGAGGTGGTTATATATGAACCATTTCCAATACGATAGATGCCAGATATGCACTAGACAGAAAGACTTTGGCTGATTGTCTTCCTCTGAGGAGTCACCTGTGTCTTGATGTGTCTGTTTATCAAAGAAAAAAAGCAAAGGAGGGAAGTGAGTGAAGTTCCAACTTAGCTCCTTGTCTCCTGTGAACATCCCAGCTGATGGTGGTGCTGCATAGCTAGCTGAGCGAGGTTGGTGCCTCTAGGGACCATCACTCCGACCCTTTTCAACAGATATAAATGAGTCTGAAGAGAAGGAGATGGGCTCACCACGAAGGCCCACAGCTCTAATAGGCCATCTTTTCACTTAGCTAGGATTCCAAGAGGGCAGAGCTCCACCTGTCTCCATGGTCAAACCAGGTCACATCTGATTCAGCTTGAGACTTTGCTCCCGCTGCCTGGAATCATGATTTAAAGAAGACAGTGGCAACCAGGAGCAACTGGACCTCCTCTCGTTAGCATGGCCTCTCCTGGGAGGAGGGGGTGACACCCAGACCACTGTTCCTAAATTCAGAGTTCCTAGACCTTCTGGAATGTCCCCGGCTCTGAAACTGAGGAACCTGGAGTCCATGGCCAGTCAAAGCGTGTTTTCACTATGACTCAGTTACCGTGCCCACAGAAAGCCAGCCCTGCAGAGAAGGCACTTCTTATCATNCTGTGTCTGAATACCTGTGGGCAGTGGAGGCCTCACAGTCACCTTCAAAGGGAAGACAGGCATGAGAAGAGGGACAGGGTCTNAGGGCTAGGTTTGTTGGGGACACACATGGTTTTGAACAGGCTGCAGTTTTCCTCTAAGTCCACCCTGCAGCTGTGTGGTGGGGAGGTACCCATTTACCTTGGATTCTGGGGAACTCAGGATTCCCTTCACCCAAATGTATAGACAGACATCTCCTTTGGCTGTGTGGCCTTGGGCAAGCTACTTCACCTCTCTGTGCCTCAGATCTTCATCAGTGGAAAAGGGATAAAGACACACCAGGCTCCAGGAAGAAGGGTTAGGTCACCTAATTTCAAACCTACTCCAAAGCTACAGTCATCAGAACAGCATGGCACTCTGTGAGAACAAAAATAGATTGGGTGAGTAGAGTGGGTTCCAGAGATTGCAAGGGTTCCCTCATACCTGACTGATTTCACCTAGTGAGCCAAGACCCTCCTCAGGGGTAAATAGTTTCTTCAATAAAATGTGCAGGGAAAACCAAAGAGCACATAAGGAGAAAATGGATTTGGATCCCCCCCACACACCGTATACAACAATGCAGAACTAACCAAACAACTGAATGTGGCAGAGATAAAACTGTCAAGCTCTCTCAGCAGGACAGCAAGATCGGCAGAAATCTATCATCCTGGGCTAAGCAGGTGCTTCTGGAAGAGTGCAGAGTTACACCAAAAGGAAGGATAAAATGTTCAGTTTCAAAATTACAAAATTTTCTATTCCGAAGGACACATGAAGAAAGAAAGAAAGAAAGAAGCGAGGCAGAGTGGCACATGCCTGTCATTTCAGTGCTTAGGAGGTGAAGGTAGGACAGTCAGGAATTCAAGGCCATCCTTGGCTACCTATGAGTTCAAGACCAGCCTGGGCTACTTGAGGTCCTGTCTCAAATACCAACAACAAAATGAGAAGAAAATCTACAGAGCAATTCTAGGAGAAAATGTTTGCAAATAACAGACTTGTGTCCAAAATATATAAAGAACTCTTACAACTCAATGATTAAAAAGATAACCTAAGTGCGGTGGTGGCGCACGCCTTTAATCCCAGCACTCGGGAGGCAGAGGCAGGCAGATCTCCGTGAGTTCCAGGAAAGGCACCAAAGCTACACAGAGACACAGAGAAACCCTGTCTCCAAAAACCAAAAAAAAAAAAAAAAAAAAAAAAAAGATAACCTAATTGAAAAATGGCCAGAACCTCTGAATAGATGCTTCTTCAAAGAAGATGTGCACACGGATTGACAATACACTTGAGGAAAGATGCTTAGTAGCCTGAGTCATCAGATCACAGTGAGATGGAGCCACAGGCTCACTGTGGTGGTTGTAATCATAACTTGTAGCAAGACAGGTAAGTGTTGAAGAGAAGGTAGAAAAATTAGAATTCTCACATGGCTGGGAGAGATGTAAAATGATGTAGACTCCTTGAGGAACATTCTGGCAGTTTCTTCATAATCAAAGAGATAGTTTACTCTTAGCCTAGCAAGCTTCCTTATAGGGATACTTTCACTCAGGAACCAGGGCACAGGTTTACACACAGTGCTCTTCCTCCCATCAAGAGGTCAGTGTCAACATGGGGTAGCCATAGAAGGAAACACTCCAGTCATGTACAGAACTGAAANTGACATGAGCAACTACATGGAAGATTCCTGAAAATGTTATTGCGAGTAACACAAAAGGCAGAAATTACATATTGTATGATTCCATTGTTATACAAAATTTCTAGAATTTTGTATAAGCAGATCCAAAGGGACAGGAAGTAGGTTAGTAGCTGCTTGGGGCGGGGAAGGATAGCATGACTGCTGCAGAGTATGTGACTCCTCATTCCAGTAATGACAATGTCTTGTGATTGTAGTGACAGTTGCACACACTAGGAATGTGATAAAAACAATTGAGTTGCTGAAACTCAACTTCAGCAGGTGAGTTTCATGGTATGGGAATTACAGCTCAGTGACACTGTGGTGTGAGAAAAGGCACTAGGCTGTGAAAGAATTGAAAATAGAGTCATAACACCCACTCCAATGTGAACACGTACTTGCTGAGTCAAAAGTACTCATGCACTCTGAAAACTGCATGTGTGGACTCCATGGTCCTGTTCCCACAGGCAACAACTATACTGATGTGCTGTCCCCACAGCAACACTCACCAAATGCACATGTAAGTAGATCAAAATTAAATAGAATCTGGAGCCCAGTTCATATTTCAGTAAATGCTTCTCACAGGCTCTTAGCCACTCTAAGCCGAAGAGTCTCATCCTTTGGGAAAGTTCTAGAGATGCATTTAAATACTATTGAGAGACACACTGAGGCTGGCATGTGGTAGTTAAGACCTATAATCTCAGCACTTGGAAGCCTGAGGCAGGAGGATCACTGAGTTCCAGGCTAGCCTAGACTAGAGAATAAGACCCTCTTTAACCAAAGAAACTGAAGAAAGGAAAGNAAGGAAGGGAGGAAAAAGGGATGGAAGGAGGGAAGCCAGGAAGTAAGTAAAGAGGAAATGACAGAAAGAATGGGTGGAAGAAGGAAGTGGGGAGGGGGTGTTGAGAAGAATTCTAACCTCAACCTGGGTTGGAGAAAATGCCACTGTAACTTCTTATGTGAGACTTCTGCTCACATAACTTTGCTCACAACAGACACAGATACAGTAGTTTTTAATGAGATTAGTGGATAAATGACACTCTTTTCTTCCCCTCACATAGATCAACCACTCGGATCAATCCAAGAACAGATACTCTGGCTGGCCAGCAGAGATCCAGATCGAAGGATGCATACCCAAAGGGCTGGAATAGCAGTGCCTGGGCCTCAATAAATATGTTTTGTACAAATACCCGCAGTTGGAATGTACCAGGAATCTGATCCCTTGAAGTCCAGATTTGAGGGGAAATGTTGATGTGAATTGGTTGTAAACCAATAAGACATTGTTAGTTACACTGATTCTTAGCCGATGATGTTACCGTATTGCTGTTTGTACAGTGGAAGTATTGTCAAGCCAGGAAACCAAGCAGAAGGGAGTTATTATGGGGAAAAACTGAGTGGAGGGTGGAAAGAAGCAAAACTATTTGCTGGCTACTGAGCAGTATATACTCATGTCTAAGTTAGGTGACTGTGTGGTCCCCACAGCTTTTCAGAGTACCCTTATTCCACTGTCACTCCCAATACCTTTGTTCCCAACATTTATCTTCTAGAGGATGAATGAGGCCTTAGCCAACATCCTTGGTCACCTCACATTTGGCTCTTAAACTTCCCCATAGGGATGGATTTATTTGTAATCAGCTTTACTTCAGTGCAAGGCACTAGTTGGCAAGGAGGGAGGCTGGCACTGTGCCTTGGCCATGAATCTAGTCTCAGGAGGACAGCCATCTAGCTGAGACTCTGAGAGACNCCTTTCTAAGATATAGATAGTAGGATAGCAAGTGTGGACAGGTTAAGAATAAAGTCACTAGGATAGATGTCACTAACTAGGATCTGCTCAAAGCTCCTTTCTATGCCTAGCCACCAGAGAAGCCACTATGATTAGCACTATGCATGCCAATGTGATTGCTTCTCTCGCCAATGGGATCTCAGCTCCAAGTAAGGGAGTCAGGATAAAGGGTTTCAAACATCACCAAAACCAGGCAGCCAGACCTGGGAAATGATCTAGTGGATAAAAATGCTTGCTACATAAATGTGAGAACTTGAATTGGATCCTAAACTGTCATGTAAAAAGCTGGGCATGGTGGCATATACCTGCAAACCCCACACAGGAGGCAAGGTCAGGAATATCCCAGGGGTTCATAAGCCAGCAAGTCTAGAAGTAAGCTTTAGGCTCAGTACGAAACCTTGTATTAAAAAAAGAAAAAATAAGGTATATGGGCCTGGGCAGATGGCTAAGTCAGGGAAAGCTTCCTGTATAAGCACAAGAATATGAGTTCAGATCCCCAGGACCATAAAAAAGCCAGTTATGGCGGCATGCACCTGTAATCCCAGTGCTGGTGGGTGAGCAGAGACCGATGGCTTGTTGGCCATCCAGCTTAACTGAAACAGGGAGCTTCAGGCCAGTGTGAGATCCTTTCTCAAAAAAAAAAAGAAAAAAAGAAAAAAAAAAGGTAGAGAGTTATAGAGAAAGACATTCTGCTTCAATTTCTGACTTCCATACATGCACATATAGATGAAAATACCTATATACATATGTGTACACTAAAGCATAACCACATATACAAATGAATGAATTGGGTTAATAGTGTTGGGAGAAGATATCTGACTTAGACTTCTGGCCTCACCGCAGTATGCAATACATACACATATACACACACGCAAACATGCAAGCAATAAATATAATTGAGAACACCTGGCACCCTGAACCCAAGCATCCTTGATGTATCAGTCCATCCCAGTCTCTTGGCATACAGGTGCATTAATTTCTCCCTGGGATGCATGGGACACCAGCATCCAGCTGCCTGGATCCTTCCTATCCAATGCAGAAACTGGAGAGAGCAGAAGTTCAGAAGCTTTTTGCCCTGCTCCTTCCTGGACATGTATTGCACCCCACCCTATTTATTTCCCCTCCCCAGACGTACCAGGCCAGCTCCAAAGAGGACACATCAGCTCCTCTGTAAGAACACAGTAAGCCACATGATCATGGCAGGGAGATGAGCCTCCATTAGCACAGAGGCTGTTGAGTCTTTAGGAACTACAATGACCCAGTGACCACTGGGTATCAAGCAGTCCTCTGGCCCAGGAAAATGTACAAGGGCTTCAGAGCACAGGCTCCTCAGGAAATCCAGTCTCCGCAGTGGCCCTTGAAGATCACAGATGGGATCCTGACCCAGGCTTGACTGTAGGCACACTTGCTTTCCCATAAATTCCTATGCTGAAGTCTTGATGCCCAGTCAAGTAAGACTATCATAGACATAATTAGTTAGACTTGGATCTGCTGGAGTGGGCCAGCACTTCCTTCATGGCTGCTGACCTCATAAGCAGAGACAGTTTGGGCATAGACCTGTATNTTGAGTACCACGTGAAGACAGGCAGAAGTCTGGTGATGCATCTACAAGCAAGGGATGCCTATGTGTGCCAGTGACTGCCAGTAGATGGGGGAGCCCTNGGCCTGATTCTAGCTTTGGGATCTCAGTGAGAGCACAGCTCTGCTGCCCCTAGTCTTGGTCCTGGTACATCTTACTGTAGATCACCAATCTCGTGGGCTTAGATAAGCCTCAAGCATAGTTGGAGAGACCCCGTTGGGCTTGAGACTTCTTGGTACCTGTATTAGTGACTTGTCTCATTTGTGACAAAATAACCAACAAAAACAATGTGAGAGTTTGGATTTCAGTTCTAGGAGTACAGTCTGGACAGTTGGAGGTTTAGGCAGCTGGCCAGACTGCACCCATAGTCAGGAAGCAGAGAGATGACCACTAGTGCTGCCCTCACTTTCTCCTTTTTATTCAGTCTGGAATACTAGCCCAGGGAATGGTATCACCCATAGTCTAGGTGTGCCTTCCCTCCTCAATTTACTTAATCTAGACATTCCCTCACAGGCATGTCCAGAGGCTTGTCTTCTAGGCGATTACAGGTCTAACCGAGTTGACAATCATTGTTAACAATTACAGTACCCATATACCATCAGGGATAGAAAGGAGAGAATGCATTTCCATCGTATCTCCTGAAATGCCATGTTGACCCCCCTCCAATTTTAAGGGGACAGGCTCAGAGCATTCCTAGCCAGGCAAAGTCCAGGTCTTTAGCTTGTTGATACCCAACCATTTATCCCACTCCATTGCAGCTTTCTCTACCTGGCCCTCTGTCGCCTCCTATGGACTTTGCTGCATGGGAGGAAACTCAACAAGCATTGACTGCAGCTTCACTCATGTTAGATCAAGTTAGTGCCCTGTTCTCAGCTGCATCTGTGTTGTGATGAATGTCACCACTGTGTTGTGATAAATTCAGTGCCCCAGGACTGAGAAGGGTCTTGTGACTTTTGGGACTTGGAGCATGTGCTCTTACAACACTGTTTCTGCTGCTCATCTGGTGAACTTGGAACCCCTCCACAGGATACAGAACTGGACCATACCTTTGGATGCAGCCTTGGTTAGGTTCCTTTCTTCAAGTTTATATCTGGTGCTTGTACTTTCCTTTAATATATTAAGTTAAATTGAGAGCTGTAGACAGCACAAAATCTCTTGTGCTTTTGTTTGTTTTTCCATTTCAGGCCTGGACTTAGTGGCCTTGGCTTGGATCTATCTGCAGCATATTTTAGCAGCTTCTATCATTTGTATCTTAAGCATCTCCCAAAGATTCATGTAGTGGAGACTTGATCTCAGTGCCACTACTAGGAGTTTATAGAACTCTTAAGAGATGGGCCTAGCAAAAGGTGTTCAGGATATTGGGAGTGTACCCTTGAAGGGGACTCTGAGACCCCAGCACAGTCCCCTTTCTTCCTCCTTGTCACTTCTTGGCCTTGAGGTGAGTAGCCTTGCTCTGCCAGTNTTCCACTGTGATGCAGGCAGGGCCTTATCACAGGGCCAATGGATGATGGACCAGCATCTTCAGAACTATGAGCCAACATGAGTCTTTGTTCTGTAAGCTGATCAGCTCAGGGTTTTGTCATAGTGACAGAAAGTGGGTCCTTGTATAACACAACTTTCTGCAAAGGCAAAATTTACCTTGCCTAGAGAATTCCAGTCCAAGGATTATTCTCGGCTGTGAGCCTCAGCCTTCAGCCTCTGATTGTCCTCAGCTCTGGGTAAATTCTGGGAAGCAAGACCAGGCAGAGAAAGTTAGAAAGCCCACACTGGTATGGTTACCACAAAGCTGCTGAGTGAATTCTGTAACATTCCTGAAAAAGGCACAGTGATGGGGACAGGAGAGAACTCAGGGGTCACCAAGGGTAGGAGCAGGGAGACACAGCCAGAGCCCAGGGGTTTGGGTCTGTGACAGTGTACTGAGTAACATTATCGTGGTGGACCTTGTCCTAGGGCTTGGGGCAGTGATGGTGTACAGAGTGACACTATAATTGTGGTCCTTGTCACTGGAGTGTGATGTAGAAATGTTGACTGTGGCCACTGGGTGACAGTGTGCCATTGTAGGTTCATCCACTGTGACATAATGTGACATAGGGTTTTCTGCTGAAGACATTGGTAATGGGAGGCTATGCACTAGTATGAAGAGGGTGCATATATAATTCTGTACCTTCTGCAAATTTTTGCTGAGTCTGAAACAGCTTAAAATAGTGTTTATAGCTGGGCATTGAAATGCACACCTATTATTCTAGTACTTGGGAAATGGAGACAGGAGGATTACTCTAAGTTCAAGGCCAGCCTAGTGTACACAAGGAGATTTTGTCTCAAAACAGAACAAAGAAGTGTTTACAAAAGTATAAAATGCTGCTATGGATAGTAATAATAAATAACAGGGAAGCCAGGAAGGGCCCAGCAGGTGGGCAGCAACCCTGAGCACCTGGTCACTCAGCACATTGGGAACTGCTGTTGTCACAGCCCTCCCTGGGAGTCATCCCAAGACAGGCTGATTGATGACTCAGCTTTGTTGCTGCAGCCAGAACCTTGGAGTTCATTCTTCTTACTGTTTATTGGTGATGGGGTTCACATATCAGACAGAGGCACAGTGGAGGGTGGAAAGAAAGCACTGCCTGGTCCCATTCTCCTGTGCTCAGGAGAAGCAGATCCTGCAGGAGGACACCTGAAATACAGCAGATAAATCAGACCAGTTTCTCCAGTAGCCTGACATCTGACTGGTTACCTTGCATGGTGCCAAGCCTTCAGTGCACTGTGGCAAGGCTCTGGCTGCCAGCTGGCACTTCACTCAATGGTTAGTTTCTTAGGTGAGTTGGGGACAGAGTGGCCCTTGTTCTGTGTCTTGCTACCCAGTCTGTCTTTGTTTACTGTCAAAGAGCCCAGGAGCTTCACACTCTGAAGCCTGGTCCTTGTGGCTGTAATGTCAGTAGTTCAGTGACATGGGCACAGTGACATCCTGGCCCAAACTCCTTGGTGAAAATACTCCCACTGTGGCCAGTTCTTGGCCAGGAGGAGGCAGGTGGCACCTGAGACTCCCTGTGCTCTTGGGGCTGGGTCCATTTTATAACATGTTGAGCAGGAGACAGACAATATAGCTTTAACCTGTGCTTTCTCATCGTGTTAGGGTTTTGGTTACAGGGATCCACACAAAAGGAAGCTTTTAAATGTCCCCTGGTTCTGAGGGCTCCCTCACCTAGAATTAGATTTTCAATCAAATTCTGCTGTGATAAGACGCTCTGTGATGGAAACTCCTGGGGACCCTTGTCTTCTAAGTCATGTGTATCTCAGGGACACAGTGCTCAACATCTTTATTTATTGTCTAAGAATTTCATATATGGACATGTTGTGTTCTGACTAAATCCATCTCATTCCCTCCCCATCAATTCCTCCCCTAATCCTTCCACCAATTT
>LZPO01028404.1:0-15078 GCA_001675575.1 Neotoma lepida | reverse complement strand
AAAAAAAAAAAATTGGATTATGTGTCAAAAGTCTTTGTAATTGCTGTATGTTTTTATAGGACTTGATATATTCAGAGAGTTTTGCCTTAATCAAAATCTAGATTGAAGTGCAGGGGAATACTTTCACTAATTGAAGGCAATGGTCCCTGCTGTGGCCAGCTCAGGGAGCATGCTCTCACTGATGCCTAGGCCTCCCGATGTCAGAATGTAGAAAGCATGATGGGGCCAGAGGATGCTGTGCACCCACTTCTTCTGATCTNAAGAAAACAACTTCCCCTCTTGATGTAAGAAATCTGAACAGCAAACTTAAAACTGACCAAACTTTTAAATAAACGTTTTTAACTCATCATATGCATTCTGACNGGGTATATTATACTAAGTACACACATGTAAGCAACNTGTAGTGATCAAGTCAGGATAAGAAGCATTTCCGTGTCTTCACACATTGCTCATTTTTATGTGTTAGGAATTATGTAGTCTTCTAGTTACTCTGAAGCAGATCATGGAGTGCTGTAACCAAATCCTGTTATAGAAACACTGAATCAGTTCCCCCTGATATTTTAGAGCTCTTATCTAACTTCCCTCCACCCGTCTCCACATTCCCCTCTAGTCAAATAGTGTTTAGTTCTAACCACTATTCATCTGGGTTATTCTCTGAGGCCAACTTTTAAAATACAGTGGGAAGATGTGGTATTTGTTGTTCTGTGTCTGCCTTATTTCATGCTTAATAAACGCCATTGGACTCTAAACATCGAGTAGAGGAAATCTTGAGACTGAGTTTAGTAAGGATGGTATTGGATCTGCCTGCTCTTCTGAGCCTTTTGATATTCTCANTTAGAGATGGATGAAAAGAAGTACTTAAAAGCCATCCTAAGACCAATTAAAGTTGGCATTCTATTCAACAACAGAAACAACTAGGCTACTCATTCTAGAGTCATGGTCCTTTGCAAGAGGANAATTTTAAGTCAATTTTGTTACTTTAAAAAATTCTTGGGGATATTTTCAACCACTATTGCAGGTGATCTTTGAAACAGTAGCTAAATTANAAGAATAAAACACATGAACAACAGCTCNCTTTAGAATGAAACAGACATCAGGTAAAGGAGCAGTGTACTGTGGACACATTCTGCNGTAACACCATTATGTAGTTAACTGGCAACAGTCAGAAATAAGCGTATTANGCCACAGCTTCCAGGCCAATGCTCCATTTAGTCTGTATTCATATCCTGTGAGATAAGCTAAGGCATAATCCAATGAGTTAACATAGTAACATAAATTGTAGGTGGCAATTTACCACACTGTTTAAACAACCCCAGCCATCCCATCTTAACAGAAAGGCTGTCATCAGCAGTGAACACCAGAACTGGCTAGGGCTCTTGAAAAGGTGTTCATGCCTAAGTCCTACTCAGAGCTACTGGAACTAAAAGGTGAGGAGGGCCAGGTGTGGCAAGTGCTTTGGTTTCCCAGATGACATTAATGTGGAATCTTTTCGCTACTCCCCAAGTGTGCTTTCTCTTCTTATTCAGTCTGTCTTTTTGAAGTTTACANTGACACAGTCAATAGATGTCTTAATTGAAAAGACATGTGCAGNCAGAGGAACGAAAGCCAGGCCTGAACGTATGTGCCCGTAATCCTAGCTACTAGGAGGCTGAAACAGGGTGACCTCAAGTATTAGGCCAGTGTGAGCAATTTAATGAGACTCTTGTCCCAGAATAAAAAGAGAGACTAAGCATCTCAGATTGGTAGAGTACTNGCCTAGTGTGTGGGGTACCATTCTCAATACCACACGGAGGAGAAAACAAAAACAAAACTTAGAGAAGCATTTAGCAATGTGCATATCCTTGAAAAGCAGGTCTCCCTGAAGTTCAGGTTTGTCTGTTATTCCTTCAGCTGCCATAGTTATTCAGAGACCTAATTCACAGCATCTATTTCCTCACCTCCAAGTCACACCCCTTCAGGCTTTAGGCCTCCTGCTTCCAAGACACCAACATCTTCTTAATGAATGAATACATTTAAGTGCTTTGTATTTCTCCTTTATGAAATATTCAACTGAGACTTTTCTAGAACCTTCCATCTCACCACGGGTGGCTCTTCTCAGGCTGCACTATCAGGCTTACACTCTTCTCATTTCTNGTTCTATTTCTGGTCACTATTACCCTCACTTGGTACCAAATCTACCGCTAAAGCTACACGTTCTGTCTTTATTACCAAGCCTCTATCATCCTTCTGAAGCTTCAGATCTCTATCTATTTGGCCTATGTTTGTTGATCGCCATACCCTAGGAGCATTTCAACTGCCCCCACTCTTTTAGCTATCTGGCCTTAAACTGCTCTTATTTATGCCACCATCCATTGCAGAAAGAGTGAGCCATCCCAGTGCCTTCCCTGTATGCCAATCTGCATCCTACATTTCCCAAATTTATTTTGCATATCTCCTTCCTATATTTACTGTCATGTCTGATTTCTGGTCTTTACTTCTCCCCTGATTAATCTTTGGATTAATGGTTTTGGCATTTTCCAATTTTCGTAAACTATTGTGTGCAATTGAAAATTCAGATAGTCTTGCTACTTCAGTACTTTCTTATCCATAAATATAAAACTCATGCTTCCTGTATTATGTAAGAGTCCATTTGTGCATTTACAACACGAGCATCTTATGTATTACTCCAGCGCTGGTTTAATACTTTGCTTCCTGCCCTTCATGTTCTCGCTGTACTTAATATTTATGATACTTTCTTGTGCTTTGAATTCCCATGTCCTTCCTCTTTCCTTACAATCTGCATTTATCCTTCAGACTTCAATTCAGTGATCACTAACTATGGTATACCTTCTAATTCTGGCCCATCCCCTGCAATCCTAGTCATCTCTCTCCTGCTCTCGTTTCGGCTTGGCCTTTCTCCACTGAACACAGGCCTGCTCAGGCTGCATGGCCACTGTTTTCACTCTTCACCTCCGTCATAAAGAGCGAGTTCACCTCCTATTACTCTTACTGCCATAACCCCAGGCCAAACATACATCCAACCAATTTTCTTTTTACTGAAAAAAGGTGACTGGCTGAAATGCAAAATCAGAGAATTTAAATTTTCTCTTCCTCACTCACAGAACTATATTGACATGATANAAAAGGTATANTGGCATCATAAACAAGGATGGATAAACTCGGTACCCCCTGTAAAGAGTACATAATGCAAAAGCAGTAATCAATTCAAGTAAGTCTACATGATGCACTAGCTTAAGCAATTAAAAGCTGATGTGGAGGCAGCAGTTAGCTGGGAAGGAAGTACTGACTTGGAAACTCATCTGTCTAAGAAACGAGCAAATAAACACAACAAAAAAGATGTTCCCTCCTCTCTAGGACATTCATCTTTTTGTCTTTTCAGCTAAGGGCTCCCATGTTTTTGCAACATGCAAAAACAATATAAAAACCCCAACCTCACCCGACTCAATGACTTCTCTAAGCACTCCTTTCCTTAATCACACATTTTGTGCCAATGGGTTTTATGTCAATCTTTTATGCTGTGTGAACCATGCAGGGTTTGTTTTTTTATGTTGTGCCTGCAACTTCCTGGAACCATGTAGGAGTTTTAATGCGCCACTGCTCTTGCTCATTCTTCAGAGCTGAGAGACCCTTCCAGTCATCTTGGTCTTCTACATCCACACACTGGAAGGGTCTCTCAGCTCTGAAGAATGAGGTGGGTTTGGGTAGAAACAGCTTACTGTGCACTTAGTTCTGACTCTTAGTTCTCTCTCTCCACACAGCCTCTTTACTTTTCCCCCGAACACCATGAGGCGGACTATTACCTCCCAGGTAGTGAAACAGAACAGAAACACTTTGTTACTTAACTTCTTAAGAACTTGCATTCAGGAATGATGGTGGACCTGGAACTTGAACAGGGCGCTTGACCTTAGGCAGGTTCACTCTTCAGCAAGGCGCTGCATCCTCAAGATTTGATGGGCACGCTTTAACTCAAGGATAACTTCTGCCACACCATTTTACTTTCACGTGTGACTCTTCTTCCTTTTCCTTTTCAGCTTTTGGTCTCCACTGTTCTTCATTCTATCCTGGGACACCAGCTCCTACTTTCCACTACCAGCTGAGGAACCCATCTTAAACCAGTAAGTGCCCTTGTGCAGTTTCACGACTACATTTCATCCCATGGGCAGATGCTAATACTGCCATCACACAGGTGTGTAAAAGCAATGGGACTTTGGTGTAAGATGTGCTGTTTTTAGAGTTGCAGCATTTGCCCTCCTTCCTAACTTTCCAGAACTCCCTCTAGCTCATCGGCATCGGCTAGTTCATCCTATCTGAGGTCTGCNAAATCTCCTATGTTAGCTGCACCACTCCTCTAGGTGCTGCTGTTTCCAGGTGCCACGGGAACAATGATGTGATTAATAAGCTGTCAGACATGCTAGTGGTGGGATGGGAAGCAGAAGATGGGCGGTCCTTGGGAGAAACTTCTCTGCATCTACTCTTCTAGAATTGTCTCCTCCTTCCATAGCAGGGAACACTGAGGCCTATTGCTGGGTGTCACAGAGGATGGTACGTTTTGGTAGGAACAACATCAAATTTTCTTTCAGAAGCTCGCAGATTAGAAATGCAGTATGTTCCCAGGCCCTCCGGCGCTCATCTTTCCACACTGACACCAGCCAACCAAGTACCAGAGAAACCCTGTCCTGGATTTTCTGCCAAGATGCCCACCAAAAAACAAAGCCTCATCTTCACCTGGCAGCCAAGGGCAGAGGAGGAGAAACAATGGGTCTGAGTCGGCACTCCTAGATCATGCCCATCTAATGAAAGGAGGCTCTCCTACAGCCCAGAGTCACCGGTTCCACAGGAAGCAGTGCCAGGTGCATGTTCACAACAGAAACATGACACTGCAAAANTAGATAATTAACTTGAAATCAAGTAATAAACTGAAAAATTGAGTGGAAAACTGTTTAGTACCCTACCTCCCTTGACAAGGTAAGCTTTGAACAAGATTGCAAGAGATATACGAGAGACCATGCTTCAAGCATTCATGTTGGCCATGAACTTTATGCATGTTAAATATTTACATTAAAGTGTTCCATTTTATAAGACTTTCAGTGTTTATTTTTGGTCTTATTCATATACAGCACACTTTTCCTANTCAATTTTCCTGAATATTTTGTGAATTTTCAAGTGTCCTATCCAGCACATTACCTTGAGGAATTCTGAGTCGTTTTAAAGCAGTGGTNTTATCTGATTATTACTAAACCTGGATAAGCATGTTTGTTTGAACCTGACAGGGTGATTCAATATAAATCTATCACATGCACATACTTTGTTTAACACTACAATACACACAATACTATGTTTTAATATTTAAATCAGTTCAGTACATACCCTACTAATACACATTTTCCCAAGCTTAGGAGTGCTAAGACGTATTCTAGTATCAATAAGGAGAGGGGCCATAGCCTGGTGGTGCATGACCTTGGATGACAAGCCCCCAACAAAGTCAGTGTGCTTATCTGATGTGGGTACTGATGTTACACCCAGTCTTAAGCCTCTGCAATATATGATTATTCCCTGTGGCTTATTTGTTTTGTTTTTGAGACAAGGTCACACCATGTAACCCAGGCTGTCCTTGAACTCACTGCCTCAATCTTCCTGCCTCAGCTTCCAGGAGTGCTGGCATAACAGGCATATATCATCATATTTGGCTTCCCTTGTGGACTCTTTATTTTTTATTCTAGCAGGAAATTTTGACAAGAGATGAAAAACTGCATTGGGTCAGGTAAAAAGAAACAAGGGCAGGCATCATTCTGGATGGTAAGAAGATCATTTATGGTAGCTGCAATGTGCTTTCCAGGAAACTGTCAGAGAAACTAGGTACAAATCAAATTAAATCAGGACAAGTTTTTGATTTTATGAAAAGNCATCAAGAAACTAATACTGTGTTAACAGATAGCATTTTCTGACACAGGAGCTGAAGAGCAAAGGCCAACATAAGAAATCAGAATCACCTGTCCACAGCATCACTCCTACAATCCTGACACCCAACATGAGATCATGAGATTGATCATCAGCATGACCATTGCTAGAAGCAGGATGCATCCCCCTCCCCCTGAATTCTTCCCTCCCATGAACACATCTTTACCACCATAGAAAAGAAAGAGAAGAGAGAAGAAAAATAAAACATTTCCTTTTATTTTCTTAGGCACACGAGTGATGTGAGATACCAATTTTCAAGACATTGTACTGCTTCACTGTTAAGAGTTCTCTACTGTAAATCCCAACCACCTTTGAGAACAGCTTGCAGCAATCACTTTGCAGTTCGGATATACCAGGTTATAATTCAGTTGCAAAGTCAACAGTGTCTGTTCAATATGTGAGTTTATTTTAACTCCTGAGTTTTAAATATCCTATGAGAGTAATTCCTCTCCCCATTTAAATGGCTTTTCAGCTTAAAGCAATGACCATATATATATATATATATATATATCCTAAATACCTTATTATAAGAGAAATCAGAAAAATCGAATCTGAGAAGCCTAACAGTATTATATGGAGTATCATTCAGAGCCTGGGTGTAGCCTTCAGCTGAAATGAAATCTCAGCACCAAGGCCATCAACCTAGTTACAATTGTTCTCTGGCTTCACAATAAACCTCGTTTTCTTGTCAAATGCTCCTTTCTGTGAATGACATGTATCTGCCACACAGTGTGATTTGCACCAATGTGGTACACACCTAGCAGCTTTCAAGAACTGGAAAGATAAGTCTCGTGGACAACAAATTTAAGTCCTAGCAGCTTCCCTAGGAAGAGTTCAAATTGCCACCACAGGTAAATATATATATATGATGCTGGGGACACGTGTGCACCTCAACTGCTTATTTTGTTTACAGTGAGGGCAAACACACACTGACCATAACAGCTTCGCAGGGAGGAAACTGTCTGACAGTCACATACATATGATGCTGGGGACTCATGTGCACCTCAACTGCTTATTTTGTTTATAGTGAGGGCAAACAAACATTAACCTTAACAGCTCCGCAGGGAGGAAACTGTCTGACAGTCACATACTTGAGCACTGAGGAAAGCCATCGTGGAACATTAGCAGTTGGTTACAGTTCATCAAGGTGAGTATGGCTGACCCTGAATAAATCCAGTTACTTCCAAATATAAACTCAAAATGAACATTCTAATGACAGAGACTTGATGATATGATTTTTCATCAAGAGTACAGATTTCAATAATTCACAAATCAGATGATCAAATAAAAATGACATAGAAACACAGTAACTATAAACATGGTTTTTAAAAGAAGTAATGAAAATTTGTCAAAGTGGAAATCTTAGAGAAAACAGGACAAAACTTTCACCAGATTTGAAAACTAGGTGGACTCTAAATGAATATAAAGCAACTTTAGACTGTAGTTAACCAGTGTGAGAGAATGTTGTGTATTTCTTTTCTGTGAATATGCATTTCATAAAGACATATGGCTGGAGGCGACATGTGCCTAAAATGAAAGCACTGCCTGGCAACTGTTGTTGCCATAAGTCTAGGTTGCAGGGTTAGAGACAGAGTCTACATAGCTATGTTGCAGATTACAGTGAATATTAAATATAACCTAGACACCAGCCACCCGATGTACCTATCAAATAACATGGCTGCTGTTCACTGGGACCTAGAAAAGTATAGCTAGATTAGTATTTTAGAAATGGTCAATCCATACTATTATAAAAGTTGATGATTTATTATATAAAATTATGATTGGCAGAATACAGAAAATTATTTTTTACCTTTACATATTTAGTACAAATACCAGGGAGAGTGTTAACATCTGGAAGAACTCATTATAAACTACCAACAGATATTCATTTGGTGAAGTTGTTCAAATCACAAATGCTAAGTAATAGAATGTACTTCCAAATACATGAACTATAAAACAAGTATGAAAACAGTGGTCTTAAATAAAGATTCCTTTAACAAAAAATAACTAATGAGAAACACAAGAAAAATGTTGCCAAGTCATACCAAAAAGAATAAATCAAATATTTTCTTTATTTGGATGGTTAAACTAAAATAAAATTTAAAACTAAATAGCAATGGGGACTCAAAATATATATAGTTATTTTTCTACCAATAATAGAAAGATCTGGAGGCCAGTCGTGTGCTGTAGACCAAGTACTTTTCATCACAGTTACTCTGGTCTTCTAATGCTACTCAAAGGCAAAGGAATTTATGCATCAGTAAGGGAAAGAAAACAACCTGAGTAGGGCAAAAATTGTGTATATGAACATGATCAAATTCATCTCTAGTGTAAGACTAGAAAAATCTGCTTGCAAAGGATTACTCTGTGGGTCAGCAGTAACCAGGGCAAAGGTTTTACTGCAAGGAAATGGCAGGGGAGAGAACTCTGATAAGTTGGAAAAGTCAGAAAATGAAGTACTTAACAGAAAATGTTACCATATCTCTACAGTCTCATTCGTAACAAAATCAACCAACCACTAAGTTTGTAATTAAACTATTTTAAAAATAAAGCTGATTAATGAATGCACACCATATGAATCATGTTGGATTATTGTATTTATAGTCCTAAGTGCTGTTAGTAAACACACATGCTACAAGAAAAAGAATTGAGACAATTTCACATTTCAGAATTCCTGAGTCTTATCAGGGAAAAGGAATACCAAAGCCTCCCCCAAAATAGCAATAACATAATAGATAACACAAACATGGGCATTTTGTTAATATTATGTTTATAATTTTAAAGCTGAAGACTATGGGGACAAATATATAAGTACTTTAATGGAACTATAAACATGATTTAAAGCTTGTTTCTTTTTAACAAGGCGTTTGATTAAACAAGGCCACCTGAAAGACAACTTCAGAGATGGTGAGCCCACCATTTTGTAGGAATAATATACTTATTTCAAAGCCTAATTATTAAGTTAAAAAGAGAAAATGGTTTAGTAAGAATGCTATCAGACAGCCCTTTGATGAGTTCTAAAGGGTGAAACCAATATAATAAAATAAGAATGTGGGTTCTACTTTTGAGCCACCACCCCCTGAATAATTTCCCTTTTGCTTTGCATATTACACAGTGAAAATAAAAAAGAATCTTAAGAGCACTTCAGTCCCACAATGTAGGATTTAAGCTTGTATGAAAAGGTGTAAAAGGCCCACAATGATATAATGCTGGATAACATACATTCAACTGAAATATATCTATTTTCTTACAAGCAAAGAAAATGAAGCAAAGTTGTCCTACTTAAAACAAACAAGGGAACAACAACAACAAAAACAAAACAAACACAGTTGTTTACTCCTTCTGCAAAGACTAGCAAAGAGCATCCCACAATGATACATTTACAACTGCATACTTTTACTCATCTTTAAAGATAGATGCACAAAACTATTCATGAGCTTTATAAATAAAGATACTAAACAGAAAAAAATATTTGGGTTATTTCTCTGTTCATCAGTCCCAGCAATAAAACAATTCATCAACACTAAAGTGCACACCTCTAGGCATTACAGGTATAACAAGGGGCAGCCAAAGCTGCNTCTACATCTACATTTACAGACCCAGAAAATGATTCTTGCTTGTAGAAAATTGTGCAATTTAAAAACTAGTCAGTTTTGTTTGTGCCATTATGCAACAGCACTCGTATCTGCCACTAGGTAAGTGACTGCAGGGCCTTTACAGCATACTAGGCTCTTGACAACCACAGTTTGTAAGAATCATACAATATTGATTCCACCTCCAGAAAATGTGAGGGTCCTCTTGTTGTAGAAGGAAGAGCCACTGGGATCTGGCTGACTGCCTTTAACCAGAGAGGTTTTCAGTTCCATCTCACAAGCTACGATAGCTGCATTCAATTCCACTTGAGCTCGATGGACTACGTAAAACATGAGGCCTATGCTTATAACAATCTGTGAATAAAAACAAAACACCAGTTACCAACATCATATAAAATAAAGGTCATGAGTTCAATAAATATGTGGCGTAAAGAAGCTTCACAAAGATGGTCCTTAAAAGCGGGAGGTAGGAAGTGACACATTTCTAACAGCTATTTGCCATTAACTGAGCAGCCACTGTTCAATAAGATGCTAATTTAAGCATTAGAAAGGTGGAGTTCTAAATACTGTAATTGTTTTATTTCTTTCAAAGAAATATTATATGTTTTCTGAAAACTGAAAGTTTGATACCTTTCATTAGACTACAATGCCATGTAAAGAAATGGAGACAGTGTTAGGAAAATCCGTGCTACAGGCTGTGTAAGATGCTAAATCTGTTTAAGACACACTGAACCTGCGGTACCTACTATACACAGAAGCTACGGGAAGGGGCTAAGCTAAACATGCAGGGTAGGAGACAGATACTTTGCACTGGCTTTCCCCAGCATGCATTCACTTTCTTCCTTAGTCTCATGAAGTATAAAAGGAAAAAGGAAAGAAACAAACCGGATTTAAAAGCAACCCTCTGAAGTTTCTCTATGTAAATGAAAGGAAGCCAGAGGAGCAAGCCTTCTACAGAAACACAAGGGTCTCTTCCACCATTGGCTGGAAAGCAGGCTGGAGCACAGGCAGAAGATTAAGGAGAACAGATTGTAGACAGGATGAGGGTTTTCTACATGGAAGCTTCCAACTATTAAGGAAAAAGAGAAGCAGCCTACTGAGGACAAAGAAGGAGGTAGGAAAGGACAAGTGAAGACAGCTTGAGCTACTTCAAGCCAACAGTAGAGGAGAAGATGACAAGGAAGGAGCGGAGCTGTTGGGGAGAGGTGGAACACTGGGAAAGCTTGTACCCACAAACTCAGTGTTACCCATCGGCATTGTGGTACCTCTGACCCATAACACATACAAAGCAGATCAAACTTGGACTTATGTGGACTGGAGTTCTAGAAAGTGAGACTAGAACCATACAGAACACGAGGATGAGGGGATAGATGCTGGATGTCTATACAAGAACATCTGTAAAAAAGATGGTAATGCTTCAATTTTCCAATGAGCAGGCTCTCCTGGGGCTGTTGGCTGTAAGACCCAGAAAGTAAATTATCTGTGGCTCATTTCTAGCAAGGAAAGAATCTGGCAAGTGTACTCACTCTATTAACCAGAACCTAGGCTTCACCTTTCCTTTGCCAATTTCACCTTCATAACTTACTCCCTCACTACCATTTTAAAATCCAGTGGCATTAAATCCTTTCCAAAACAACCTGAGCTGTAACTAACATCAGCAGGCCAAACCAAACCATTGCTTCCATTTCTTCTATAAATGCCTGAGCTAAGAATTATGTGTCTTTTCCTTCCTGTAATGTATTTTAAGTTTAAATATGCCAGCTCAAACAAAGAGGTCAACAAATTACNGGAAAGGAGATGATTCTGTTTTAGGAAGCACTAATGATTGCAGTTGAGTAATTTACAAAGATGGTATAAAAATATAAAGTTTCAATAGTGAAAATGCTGTGAGCTGGTGAGGAAGTCTAATCAAACACAGTATTTTTAAAAAGATAGTTCAGACAGATTTCTAATTTGTAGAAAAGAGAAAATGATACATACTTAATTTATCTTAAGAAACCTTAGGAATGCATTATATGCCAGAATCTTCATTGTACTTTGAAATGGACACAGAGTAAATTACACATAATATACTGCAGGCACAATACATACAAAATTTAACATTATGTGATTAGCATGCTTTGTCACATAAATAAAGGAAGGAAAACAAAATTTCTAAACTTAGATAAAAACCAACTANTCGAATGTCAAATATTACAAAATTTTTTGAAGGCAAAGCTTTTATACAAAGTCCTGATACAGCATTTGATTTGTAATGATTTTAAAAATAATCCTTGTGAAAAAAATTGTATTTTTATGGTTCTTTTTTCTAATTTTAAAGAGGATATTCACTGCATCTGACCAAATTCATATACTTCTAGGTATCCACAAATTAAAACTCTTATCCAAATATAAAACAGTATGGAAACAACTATCTAAAATGAAACAATTCTTCAACTGTGGTAAGGAAACACTAGGTTTAAATCATCAATACAGAGGGGGAGAGCCAGACAACTCTTGGCCTTATACTCACCTGTAAACAAAAGACAAAATATCCACTAACACTTTGTTCTGCGATGACATCTTCCATCGTGCGCAGGGTGGTACCCAGGTAAGAATTGAGAAGCTGAGTGGGAAGCAGTCCAACTGAAGATGCCATGAGATAGTTGGGCAACGAAAGGTCAGCAATCTGGGAAGAAGATTGAAAGTAACAATTTGTCATCAAGTACAAAATCACAACATGGCCTCTCTAAGTCTTACCACTGCTTTCTCTTCAGGGCAGAGAGCTGAGTATGGATGAAGCATCATAACTTACGAACAATTATCAAGGGAATACACGCAAATTATAGATTTAGAATAAAATTAAAGTTTAAACAAAAATTTGCTACTCTATTCTACTACTATTAAAAGAGAACACTTAGTAACCAATTTTTCTTGTCTAGAAATAAAACCCACATACAGATCACTATGTAAAAACTTTTGCATCCCTCTTGTCTTATTAAATAAGCATCAACATTCTTAAGTGTCAATGAGGTATTATACTCTGAAGCCAAGGAATGCTGGAACAGTATACTGTAGGGTTGAGAGCCCACGGAATTACTGTCTCTACCACTCTCAATGCAGAAACAGCAGCACTGTGTATTTTTTGGTGTCTACATGATAATTTTTGCTTTCTTGCTATTAAAAAATAAATCCACAAAGCTGTTGTGGAATATTTGTTTAACTAGGCAAAGATGTGTCTCATTTGTTTATGTTGTGAAATATTACTTTAACTATGTAATGATGTGTTATATTTGCTTGTGCTGCATTTGTTTAACAATTTAAGGATGTGTTACATTTATTAGTTTCATTTTTTTAATTATGTAAAAATGTGTTGCATTTGTTTCATCTTGCCTGCCTAAGGCACCTGGAAAGATGGAACAGCCAGTAGCAGGAGAAAGATAGGCAGGGCTGGCAGGCAGAGAGAATAAGTAGAAGGAGAAATCTAGGCAAAAGGAGAGAAGAGAGAAGAGAAAAAGAGGGAGACGCTTGAAGCCAGAAGCCAGGCAGCCACTAGCCAACCAGACACAAGAAGCATGAAAGTAGGCCAGAAAGAAAAAGAAAGAGAGAGTGAGAGAATGAGTGAGAGAGAAAGGGGGGGTGTAGAAAGCCCCAAGACAAAAATGTAGATAAAGAGAAATAGATTAAAATAAGAGCTAAGCTAAGGCCAAGCATTCATAACTAATAAGAAGTCTCTATGTCATGATTTGGGAGCTGGCTGGTGGCCTAAAAGAAAGCCTGCTATACAAAGCCATAGTGAACGCATCTGTATATTAACAAGTGGAAATCAGCACACACCCAAGAATCTAATCTCCAGTGTTCATGGCCTGGGCAAACCTTTCCTCAAATATGGGTTGCATCCTGCTCACTTCGTAGCAAACAGACTCTAGCAGACAAAATGAGAAATCACTTCTAAGATTATGAAGAGAAGGTCCCATCCCATCATGCCGTCCCCCAGACTCTAGCAGACAAAATGACAAATCACTTCTAAGATAAGATTATGAAGAGAAGGTTGNACCCACCCATGCAAGCCAGCTGCTGTATTGCAGAAGCAGCTCTGGAGAGAACTGTGTGAAAGAACTGATCTCTGTAGCCAGGGCTAGCAAAGGCTCAGAGTCTGCCAACGGCCACAAGAGTGAGCCTGAAGTGGGCTCTCAGCCAATCAAGCCTCAAGATGGCTAGAGGCCTGGTTCACACCTAACTGTAGAACTATGAGAGAGCAAACCGCATGCTCCCGTACAGACTCCTCACCCACTGACAACGCTACTAAGTTCTGAAGTGATCTGTTAAACAGTATGTAATATGTATCTCAGTTACTTCAGGATAGATCACTAGGACAGCAACAACTGAAACAAAAACTTTACACTATATACCCAATCAATCTTAGTGATTGGCATACTGCAAGTAATAATGTATCCATCGTGCTCATTAACTTGAATAAATGTCAATCTTGTAGCTTGGTAAGGTAAAAATTACATCTTACCATGACATCATCTGCACTGTGTTTCGTTTATACTGTTACTGGGTTTTGACAATTTTTAATTTTCATTTATGGTTATATTTATTCATACTTGCCCCTTGCTCTCAGATTTTTTCTTTTTCATAGTGTACTTTACATAGTGAGGACATGTTGCCATCTATTATATTTATCACACATTTTCTTATGGTACTGTCCTCAGACCCTAAATTTTGAGACATGGTCTCACTATGTTGTCTAGGTAGGCCTCAAATGCCTGGGTTCCAGCTATCCTCCAATCTCAGGCCTTCCCAAGGAGTTGGTACCACAGTGCCTGGTTCATGTTCTTCTTACAGAGACATAAATATACAACCAAATACCATTGTGAGAAAACTCTATTTCTTTACTTTCATGAAATCTTTTTTGCTTCTTTTCTTAATTTTTTATTTTTTTCTGATTAGTCTTCCTTTTTAATATTCACCATTATGTAAATCTGGAATTTATTCACATTAAAGGTAATGGCATGGATTTATTCCTTTCCTTTCCCAGTAGCTAATTTTGCTAGCATTCCACACTAGATAATCAATAGCTTCTCTATTTGCTTGTGGTTTTAGTATGAACTCCCCACTCCCTTCAAACCCTCTTCACTACTCCTAAGAATTACCACATCCATTCTCACTGCTTATTCTTATAGATCATCCTGTCATTGAAAGAACTAAATTTTATAATGAATCTAGATATAGATGAAAGATCTACACATTCAGTATCCTTATCCAGAATTGTTTGTATAAGTACTCAAATCTTTAACATGTTTTATTGAAATCTGGCTAATTAATTCATGTGTCATGCATTTATCAGCCAAATTCTAATCTTCTATACTGTGAGAGTAACTTCACCATACCCCCATTTAAATATTCTTGTTANATAAGAAAGTTACTACTCTATTAAACTTTTAAAAACTACTTTTAGGATCTAGTATTTTAGCTATCTACAGACAGTTAGTTGCTCTATGACTATCATACATTAATTGTGTAAATTATAATTTCATTATAC
>LZPO01028403.1:4655-26982 GCA_001675575.1 Neotoma lepida | reverse complement strand
TGTGGATGGGTGCCTGAAGAGATTGGAGTTACAGGTGGTTGTGATCCTCATGATATGGGTGCTGGTGACAAAACTCAAGCTTTCTGGTAGAGCAGAAAGCACTCTAAACTACTAAGCCATTTCTTCAGCCCCTAAGTATATTTTTTAAATGATAAAAGTACTATCACTAAGTATTGTATAGCCAGCATCCATACAAACATATGGTAGACAGCTAAGTAAGTAATTTGTGTAAATATCCTGTCTTGGTATATATGACTGTCTCTCTTTTGTTTTCTTTTTTGTTTATTCGTATCTCATACAATACATCTTGACCTCAGTTTCCCCCTCCTCCACTCCCACCAGTCCCCCTCCACTTCCCCTCTCTCAGAAAAGAGCAGGCCTCCCAGGGATATCAGACAAACACAGCATAACAGGGTGCAGGAAGACTAGGCACAAATCCTTATACCAAGGTTGGATGAGGCAACACAGTAGGAGGAAAAGGGTCCCAACAGCAGGCAAAGAGTCAGAGACACCCCTACTCACATTTTTATGAGTCCCGCCAAACCCCCAATGCTAAACAACCATAGCATACTTAAAGTAGTAAAAATTTACAGTAAAATTGGAACTGTGGAGGTTTTTTGTTTCCTTTTATTTTAGAATGTTTTGGCTTGGTGTATAAATATATGTAAATCTCATGTTAGTATTATTCAAAACATTATTAACAAACAAAATCATCACCATTCTACAGAGTGAGAAAGACGTTTGCATTTAACTGAGAAGAAAACATGGATGTTGAAAAAGCTGGACCATCTTCAGAGGTCTATTTAGGCCATAGAACAGAGACTGACAGGTTAT
This sequence comes from Neotoma lepida, assembly GCA_001675575.1. Taxonomy (NCBI): domain Eukaryota; kingdom Metazoa; phylum Chordata; class Mammalia; order Rodentia; family Cricetidae; genus Neotoma; species Neotoma lepida. Next base: position 26,148 of record LZPO01028403.1, on the reverse strand, counting down.
CTACAAATATCAACTCATTGAAACATGGAGTTTCTCTCCTATGTTTTCGGACTGTATTACATTTCTCATCTTTCAAAGCTTAGCATAAGGATTCACAGTTTGAAACAAATGAACTGAAAAAGAATCATCTTGTTTCTATTTTTTCTAATTGTCTGGTGTGAAAGCAAATGTCTGCCATTATCTCCATTATCTGAGGCAAGCTTTGGTTTCAGTAGTGAATGCGATAAACATGAAATACAGGATTAAAATTTGTACATTCTTGGAGCACAGAAACAGACAAAAGAAGTATTACTGATGAGACAAACTTCTCAAAGATAAAGGATGATCTCAGTCAGATTTTCACATCTCTCCTAGAAGAATTCTTGGTATATTCTTGACATAAAGGACAGTTAAAGCTGTGACTGTAGTCATTGCACTTATTTTGATTAGAAAGCTAATGTTTCATGTGTCTGGTCTTTTATTTTCTTATTAAGAATTTTCCTTTCATTTTACATACCAACCCAGATCCCCCTCTCTTCTCTCCTCTCACTCCTCCCATCCAGCCTTCTCCCCCAACCCAACCCCCCCTCACCGATTCCCTTCTTCAAAAAGGTAAGGGCTCCCATGGGAAGTCAGCAAAGCATGATGCATTCATTTGAGGCAGGTCCAAGCCCCTCCCCCTGCATCAAGGCTGTGCACGGTGTCCCACCATAGGTAATGGACTCCAAACAGCCAGTTCATGCACCAGGAATATATCCTGAAACTACAGAGACAACCAAACCAAGCTAGTAGGAACTCATGAACTTTAGACCAACAGCTTTGGAGCCTCCACGGAACTGGAGTTGGTCCCCTGCATAAGCAAGACAGTTGTGTAGCTTGGTCTGCCTCCCTGGCAGTGTCTGGTCTTTTTTAAACTTCTAATACACTGATAAAAAGTATAAGTGAGCTAAGCTTACATTCTATGTACTTTGAAACTTAACAAATATCAGGAAAAGAAGAAAATTTGAATTCTAACACAGATATATTTTTTAATAAAATCAGATCTATTTAATTCCCCCTCCCTCTGTGTGTGTGTGTGTGTGTGTGTGTGTGTGTGAACATTTCTGTGTGAGGGAAGCATGTTGTGAAGTACCTGTGGATGTCAGACAATCTTAGTTGTCCACTCTGACTTTGCATGTGTCTGAGGCAAGGTCTTCTGTTTCACAAAGTATACCAGGCTAGTTGACCTGAGTGTTTCTCCTGCCTTTGCTCCTGATCTCACCATAAGANTGCAAGGATTGCTGGTAGGCTACTATGACTGGGTTTTCTGGTTCCATCACCTCAAGGAATTCTGCAGCAGGCTTTCTTGTTGGACTGTCTTTGGATTGCCAACCCCAAACATTATTAATTATGAAAGCTTGGACTTAGCTTAGGGTTTTTTTCAAGTAGTTCTTATAACTTAATTAAGCCATATTTTTAATCTATGTTCTGCCAAGTGGCTTGGTTCTTTCTTATTAGTACGGCACGTCCAACTTACTTTAAGTTGGCTGGCTGAATCNGTGCACCTAGATNNTTTCTCTTCCTGTCTCTCCCCAGAAATCCTGCCTATCCTCGCCTGCCTAGCTATTGGACATTCAGCTCTTTATTAAACCAATCACAGTGACANATCTTCACAGTGCAAACAAACATTCCCCAACAGAACTCAGGTTGTTATGTNTATGTAACAAGCATGTTACACATTGAGCCATCTACCCAGGCTGAAATTACTTTTATTTACAGTAATTACCTTGGCAAATTGCCAGAGAAAGTACATTTGCATACTTTACTTCTTTTCTTTAATTTAAATGGCTTAAAATTCACAGAGAGTGCTGAAATTTTATATAACCCTTTTAATACAAAAGATATTTTAAATTCCAAGGCATCTAAGCAAGACTTCAAAGTTTGGAAGTTTTCATATCACTGCACCTTTCAATAAATTTGTTCTGTTCTCCCAGCTGAATGAGATGGACATCTTCATNTAACAGTCAATGCAGACACCTTCTTCTCTTATTGTCTCTCTTTTCTGTCCTAATCCTGGTTGTGCTATCAGATATGGTCCATATCTGATGCCTTGCACACAAGAAGTACAATAACTTAGATGAAGAAAGAAAGAGAAATACTGTCCAGGCCCTTAACTAGGTCATGGAACATAGTTGGCTTGCTGCTTCAGGTTTTGACAGCTGCTCTTGGCTGCAGCTCTGTTGTGAGCACTGGGGCTGCACCTCTCTCCAGATGCCAATGATGCTGATGGCAGTTAGGGCTGTGACATTCAGCCAGCCTTGTATATTTCCCCAACTGGAGAGTACTGCCTTAAAAAGTTAGCTTTCCATACTGCTTTCTCTTATGTTTACAAGAAAACCACAGCCAAATGATTTTCCTGCCCATCTGTACCGCATTAGACATCTGGACCATTTTGGCCTTGTATACACATCAATGTGATGAACTGCAGATCTATTCTGTTACCTTTCAGAGACCACTCACTCCATGAAAAATCTCTGTACCTATGTTTCTTACATTTTTGGTTGTGAACCTAGCCTTTAATTTCTTAGCCATCTCTCCAGCCCTGTACCTGTNTTTCTAAGAGAAGCCTTTTATCGTGGAGTGTATGAGTCACAATGTGGAAACATTACAAGGACTTTAACAGTGGGTTTATAGGAGAGACCTGGTGGAAAGGCAAATATTCANGCTGAAGATTCCCTTAGTTTAACAATTCAGTGATACTNAAGTTTTTACTCATTGCTAGNGAATTTCCTTTTGTGGACAGTATATTACCACATTTATTTTCCATAGCAGTGCATCAATTATAAAAAATAATTTCAGCTGCATATTCTTGAAAATGAGACTACTATATTAAGGCTTTTTATAAAAGCATACCTATAAGCACTTAAAAATTCATATAATATTATGGTTATTAGCNGAGTTTCTGGCATTTCGAGAAAATACCTGAGATAAGTAGTTTAAACAGGGGCCCTTAACTCTTCATGTTGACAGCAGTTTGAGTCCGCACAGCTGAATGGCTCTGGTGTTGTGATACCTATGCACCATGAGTCAGAACGTTGTGGTAGAACAAGGGCTGTGATCCTCGATCAGGACTCACAGATAACTTCCAACGAGCATGCACAGTCTTGTTTCCGTTTTCCTTCAGTCTGGAACTCTGGCCTATTGTACAGTGCTGCCCACATTCAGGATATGCACAGCCATCATTGAAATCCCTCATTGAAATCCCACATGACAATCGTCTCTGGAAAGTATCTTATAGCACACTCAGAAATATACTCTTCTAGGCATTTTTCAACATAGTCAAGTTGACAAACAAGATTAAATACCATAGATACTTTATGCAAATATTTCTACTGCTGTGCTTGTATTTGCTTTTATATGTTATATCCATTCACCCATTTCCTTATCTATTACCATTCAAAAGTATGACCTCCATGGCCATTATCTGTGCATCCATTTTATGTCATCTCTATTTTAAAAATTAGCAAATATTCCCATTTGAAATAGNTGTTTCCCCCTGCNCCCCCTTACATTTTATAGCACCTTAAATGGCTGATTCTTATATTTCCAAATCTTTGCTAGTCTATTCTTCTGGCTCCTTCTCATCCACCTGACACTTAAAGCTTGGCATTTTTCGATATTCTTTCTCCATCTGCTTTTGCCATCTTACTCTATTCTTGGCTGTTACTTGTCCCTGTCACTGCATAATTATTCTCTAAGCCTTATACAATTTAAATTCTTGCATCAGTGAGCCACCTCCAAAACATGCTTTGTGGTGCCTGCACTACAGCTCTCTCAGTTGTTTAAAGCCATAGTTTTATAGCACATTTTGGCATATAAAGTATCTTCCATGTACTTTTTACTTTTTAANCTCAACTCTATGCTATTGTACTATTTTTTGTCATTAAAACTAAGTGTTATAAATTTAATCATTTAAAAGCACATACATTTTATTACATATAGCNTTATAGTTTAGAAGTCCAAAATGCATATTCTGGACTCAAGTCTANGTTAAAGAAGGTGACATCCATTTCTTGATAGTCTAAGGGAGAATTTGTTCTTATTCCTTTTCAGATTCAATAGTCAGCATACNATTCTTCAGTCTGGCCCTCTGTAGAGCGAATCTTAAACGGTCTTATTAATTGAAAACACCAGGCCAGGTATTGGGATAAATTCTCAAAGGTCAGAGAAACAGAACAAGCCACAGCCAACCTCACCTTGCCAACTCCTCAGCTGATCTTGTTTCCTCAGACTGCAGGCTTCTGAGTCCTCNCCCGAANGAATCTCAGCTGAACAGCTGCTCAAAGCCTGAAAGCTTAAGAGGCCCCTACTAATTGCTTTCTGAGCAAGCAGTGGTAAATTCTTCACCCCAGTAGCAGCGTAGGCGATCATCACACTAACACGGTGAGAAACAGCCGGCAACACAGAGCCGCCTCGTGGTCCCGTTGTCACAGTTTGTGATCCGGCCCCACCCCAGCTTCTCCTCAGCAAGACTCCCAGGCCAGCCTCAAACTCTGGATCCTCCTGCTGCCCTCTGCCTGCATCTTTTAGGTAAATCACAACAGCTCATGTCATCTTTACATGAAACCACTCTACATTTTCTATTTCCCCTCCTCTCTCAAACTTCAACACTCTTATGATAAAGATGGGCCTACCTAGATTATCTAGGGTTTGAAGATTTGATCGTAGAATGCAGTTCTTCAGGAATTTATTCTACCTAATATACATTTTCTTTTCTTTTAATGTTGCATGGACATATATGTAGACATAATGTAGTATGTGTTTGTGTGTGTCTGGAGGGGGTAGGTAAAGCAAGTATTTGAGACGGGGTCACATTGCTATAGCACGCATGTTGAGATCAAAGAACAANCTAGAATGTTGGTTCTTCCTTTCCACATTGAGACAGTTTCTCTTTGTTGTTAACTANTNCATACAGTAGGATTAATTGCCTGTCAGCTTTCAGAGATTCCTCTATCTCTGCTTTACACTATACTTTAGGAATACTGAGATCACACATATTCCTTATTGTGTCAGGCTGTATATGGGTCCCAGGGATCCAACTTGTCCTCAAGCTTTCTAGGTAAGCACTTACCTGTTTATCCATGTTTCTATCACTCTGTCATTTCCTAGCCCCCTTGCCTCAAATATCACTTGAATTTAACATTTTCTCATTCCAATTCTCAAAAAAATCAGTATATAAAAATGAAGGATGCATAAAAAAGCTATATTGAAATCTGTGAGTTTTCAAGCCTAGAAAACAAGTAAATGACAATGGTTAGTCATCCACAGGTGACTTGAAAGAAGAAGTGGATATATATGGGGTTTAAGTGGGGCTAGAGGGATTGGGAAGAGGAGAGGAGAAAAGATGGTTAAAGTAAACTAGGTGTTCAGCCAGAAGCCTCATAGACACATAGCAGTTCCTAATCTAATTAAAATAATCAATGTACATATTGAGTTTGAACAGAAGTAGCCTGCATGAGTGGATAGCGCTTCTCCCAGACTAACACAGGTTAGTCTCAGTGCCAGGAATGGAAGACCTCCCTAAAACTTANTGATCAGGGAGGCCACAGAAACAAGCCCCCCCCCCAAAAAAAATAATCAGGATATTGTCATGAGTCTTGGCTATCCATCATCATTTGGGGGAAATACACAATTGCTGTAGATAATCCTCACTAGGAATGCAAGGCATAGAGAAATAAAACCAGAATTGACCATGAAATTCTGTCCCTGATAGCTACCAGAGATAGTATCAGAAGACACTAGATAGGCTGCAGGGTTAGGAATCATACTCAATAGTCTTACCCAGAATTTGACCTGCGATGCTACAACACTNATCTGTAGTCATGGTGTACCCATTGATGCAATAGTGGCATTAAGGTTATGGGGATAACCAACCTCTTCTTGATTGGATATGAGGTCTGCTCCAANGACAGGATTTCTACATGTACTGCTAAGCAGATCAAAAGCCTNTGAGTGNGGTATCATAGGCCCTATGGGGAANCCTACTATNGTTGTGTTAAATGGTCATGATGGTAAACTGTACTCTAAATCTTTATGTTTGTACCCATATATCTGTGCTTCTCTCAACTCTTGTCAGAGAAGCCTCCTTTTGCAGTGTGCATTAGTCAGTACTGAGACTCATTAAATGATCAAAGTGTTGGTATGAATAACTGAGCTCAACTGTGGACAGGCCACATGTCCCATCGGGGAACTTTAAGAAAGAGAAGAAAGAAAAAAATATAGAANCCAGTGGATGGGGAAGAGAGCTGTGCAATCCTGACTGCTGGACATGGCATGGTCATTGTAAGCATCAACTCATCATAGTTGTGGTCACTTGCATCATATCTGCATAAGATGGAGCCATTTAAAATTCCAGCATGGATGAGGTAGTGGCCTTTGATGACCTAAACCTACTGAAGAAACTATTGACATTGTTTTCCTCTGAGGGAAGATGAATCATTTTGTGTGTGTGTGTGTGTGTTAAAATTCCAGCATGGATGAGGTAGTGGCCTTTGATGACCTAAACCTACTGAAGAAACTATTGACATTGTTTTCCTCTGAGGGAAGATGAATCATTTTGTGTGTGTGTGTGTGTGTGTGAATATGACTGTGGATTATTTATTTATTTTCCAGTGGATAGTCACACACCAATGTGCATATGGACAACAGTAGTAGGATTTGAAAACATATTAATTTTTTGAAAATGAAGATAATGAAGTAGGGAGAAAAAAATGGCATATAACAACTATGGGAAGTGGTAGCGAGGTAGTAGTGGATGGATATAAAATGTAAGAATGTATACAAACTTCAACAATTAAAGATATTATCAAAATAAAAACTTCAGGAACTCCAACTCTGAAACCTGGAATTGAGGGGAAACTGTTTGGGAAAAACAAGTTCCATGGATGTAATATTCTGAATCTTGATTTTTTTAGGCTGTGTGTAGAACTGTTGACGGAAATAAATCTAAAAAAAAAGGAAATACTAAACCAAAGATGTATGGANCTGCTAGTAATATAAAATTGACCAGATAATTAATCAATGATACAAAAGAAAAGTGTTGAGTTCCTGACCTAAAAAGGAACTTCCACAAGGCTCTTTCCTCACAGTTTCCATTTTCAGCTTAATCTTCCAGTTTTAGTATTGTAGAACTAGATAATACAGTGAGAGAGTTTGAACTCAGTACACAAATGCAACATAAAACTCTTAGCTCTCCAGCACTCTTCTGCTTCACTCTTAAGTTTAAGCTAATAGTAAATATTTATTTTATTTTATTTTATTTTATTTTATTTATTTATTTATCTATTTATTTATTTAATTATTTGTTTTTATAAATCGTAAGAGACAAACTTGAAACTATTCTTGGCTTTCTTTTTCTCTGACACATCTAATGTTTCCTTAAATGGTGTTAGTTAGATCTCATTTGATCTACAACTATGTTGTCAATCCTGATTACAACTCTTGTTTGTGTTATTAACTATTTTAGTGGTTCTTCCCATCTTTACTCTTCCTTCTTAGCCTCTTTTTAACATATTTTTAAAAGTAACATTTTTTTAATTTGATAACAAACTTTTCATACTAATTATTTCCTCCCATTTGATTTCTGATTAACCCTAATTCTTTATTTATAAATTTTAAGTATTTTTATTAGCATATATGATGGTTGAAAGCAGGGAGCAACTCACTAAGACACAGTTCTCCCTGAGGATGTATAGGCACCTAACCGGGAGGAAGAGACACTTTCTTTAATGTTGTTGCCATCGATAAGGTGCCTATGTCCCTATAAATAAAGCCCCACCCATGTTAATATAAGCCACCCTAACGAAATTCACTGGGTCATTATGAAAATTAAGACAGGAAAGTAGAAGGAGGAGTAATTTGGAAGAGAATGGGCCTCAGCAGAAACAGAAAGAGGATAAGTGAGGGACATGAGATGAACACGATCCAAAATGCCTGGTATGAATTACTGTTTTACCATCCTTCTCTTTGAAACATTTCAACGATCTTTTTATCACAGGAAGATCAAAATTTGAAAACCTAACACTGATTTTCAGGGACTTGTCTAATACCTGGATTCTAACTATTGAAGCTACACTAATTTCTGGCTGCTCCGTCAAACCAGTGTGTCTCTGAAGATTCTTTGCATTCAATTTTTATTTTTTCTAGATTTCCTTGATGCCTATCAAAGATAGGTGTAATGCTCCTCTCATCCTTTCTTCTTTGTAAACCTCTCTATCTGAGAAAACAAGAAAGTGTAGGCAACTTTCTTTTGAAATATCTGTCAGTTTTCAATAAATCTGTTGTAATGTACTACAAAGATGATGACTGTACTGCATACCACTGTCCCATAAACATTTCTTATACTTAGTGTGAGAAATAGGGCTACTGATNTAGTATGGAAGATCAGATGCTTAGGTAATAATACACTCTTGCTTTGATTCCTTGGCTTTCTATTGAGAAACTGTTAAGAACTTATACTCAAATTTTACTCTGATATGTCAATTTATTTATCNTAAGAAGAAATAGAGATACTTTATCTCTATGTTAATTGGGCCACTAAGAAAATTACACTTTCTTTTAAATGAAAAGCAAGTTGGACTGTGTAAATAACAGGGAAATATCTGACAGNGAAGTTTCAGTCTACTCTTTCACATATTGTAACGGACTGGGGAATGGTACTTACGAGGCAAATTTGGAATATAATTCAGATTTTGTGGATTCAGCATGATTTAAATTTTGTGAGCTGTACTTTCCCCATTCAAAATGAGTACAATGTCATCTTCTGCTTCTTTATCAAAGCACTGACTTTGTTAAAAAAAAAAACTACTTTCATGAGTATGCATTTTCTCTCTTTTAGAAAACTTGAAATTGACTGAATTAGGGTCCACAGGTACTGTTCCCACAAACATTGACCACTGTGATTTGTTCTCAAATAATAAAACTCTTTTCTTAGTGGTATAGATCAAATTGAAGANCTAGTATAAATCTCTTTTGATAATCACAAAGTTTTCATTCAATCCTCAAATTGTTTTCATTTAAAAGAAAGTGTAATTTTCTTAGTGGCCCAATTAACATTCTGCTTATGAAATTATTTTTTTTGTATTTTATCACAAAAGTGTTGGATTACTTTTCAATATTTTCCACAATTCCCTTAGTATTTTATCAAATAACTTATTAGAAAAACTGACAAGATGTAATTATAATTTGGAGATTATCTGGTTAGTTCTGTTTGACTGTTGCCAAGGGAAACAGCAAAAGATNAAAGCAATGCAGTGTGCAATTGAATGTATCAAATCAATTGAGAACATCAGAGTAAAATCAGAAGCCCAAGGTTCTTTGACAGTTAACATCACAAGCTATAAAATTAGGATTCAAATCATAACCAAAGTATATTATATAATCAATCAAGCTTTCCTACATGATTATGAAAATATATACCTTTTCAGAAACAAGTACAATGTTTATTGAAATTAAATTAGGCAATTTCCAATGGTTACTTGCATTTTTATCTTGTCCCCTTTCAAAATCTACTCCTACTTTTACTTTTCAAATTAACAATATACACTTCATATATGGGTCAATATTTTTGTTATTAAAGAAGAGTCCAATAATGACAATGTTCTGAATTATATATGAAATATCTTCTCTAACTTGCCAGGACTAGTGAACTTATGGATATGAGAGGAGAACATACCACTGCCACTTTATTTAACCAACATAATCCCTAACTACATTCTAAACATTTATCCTTATAGCCACAGATAACTGTCACCCTTACCTTTCATCAAGAAAACTTCTCTTTGTCACAGAGAGAAACCATTAAAGAAAAACACAACAAATCAAATTGCAGTGCTGTAGAGCTCAGTCCCAAGGGATGTATCTCCGATACAACTCCTGCACCTAAGTCTCAGGAGACATGGTGGAAGATGGTGTAGAAATCTTTAAGAGTCAGAGTAACATNGAGTTTGCTGTGAGATTATGTCTTCTAGGAATATCAGAAGCTATACCCATAAAGTCTTACCAGCATGGCTCTCTGAACATGAACTGAACAAGGATAACAAGAGACATGTTAAACTGGATGGAGGAAGGCCCACAAGGTCTCAAACCTACAGAAAGAACCACAGATAACTAAGGAATGCTGAAAATGGAAGAAGCAGTCTTCTCCAGGGAAAAGCACACCAATTGTTTATCCTGTATCAAATGGTCAGCCCTGAAAACATGTATATGTATCCATATGTATGGATATATGTATATATGTAATATAATTATGAATTCAGGAATATATGTGTATATGTGGTCTCTGTGTATGTAACAACAATTAATGGAAAAATAATTTTTTTATTTATTTTACATACCAACCAGTTTCCCCTCTCTCCTCTTCTTTTATTCCCTCCCCCATCTCCCATCAATTCTCCCCATACACTTTTCCATCTCTATTCAGAAAGGGGCCAGCCTCCATGGGTGTCAACAAAGCATGACACACCATGTTGAGACAGGACCAAGCTCCTCCCCTGCATCAAGGCTGGACGAGGCAACCCAGCATGGGGAATAGGTTCCCAAAAGCCAGCTCAAGTGCCAGGCACAGGTCCTGATCCCACTGCTGGGAGTCCCACAAACAGACCAAGCCACAAAACTGTCAAACACATGAAGATGGCCTAGGTCAGCCCATTCAGGTTCCCTAGCTATTGGTCCAGAGTCGGTGAGCTCCCACGAGCTAAGGTCAGCTGTATCTGTGAGTTCTCCTGTTATCAGACTCAAAAGACAAACATAGCATATGTACTCACTCATAAGTGGATATTAGGTTTAAAGTAAAGAATAACCAGGCTACAATCCACAGGCCCAGAGAGGCTAGATAACAAAGAGAGTCGCATGGTTTTCCCTGGGAATGGAAAATAGAAGAAATCTTCTGGATAAAAAGGGGCTGGTGGGGTAAGGAGGCATGAGAGATCTGGTTTGGGAGATTTAGGGCAGGACAGATGGGGAGAACAATGAAANAGATGTCTTGATGGGGGGAGGAATTTCNGGGTTAGGGAGAAACCTGACACCAGGAAAACTCCCAGGAATCCATAAGGAAGATCCCAACTAAGACTCCTAGCAATAGAGAGGATGCTTGAACTGGCCTTCTCCTGTAATCAGATTGGTGACTACCCTAATTGTCATCATACAACCTTCATCCAGTAACTGATGGTAACAGATGCAGAGATCCACANCCAAGCATTGGCCAAGCTCTGGGAGTCCTGTTGAAGAGAGGGAGGAGAGACAGTACAAGACCATGAATTATTTTTAATAGCACAGGAAGAGTATATGACAAAGCATGGAGGGAGGAAAAGAAGGGGGAAAACAATGTAATTGTTTTATAATCTTAAAAAATAAAAAAAATGATAAAAATACAAATGCAATGAGCNGAGGGATATACTGTGAGAATTGATACAATCAATTTTGCCATCATTTGTTTGTCATCCTGGGATGGAGGAGGTACAGCTATCCTGAATAAGACAGTTCAGTGCCTATAAGATTAGGTCATGTGGAGTTGTCTCAATCGTTACCATTCACCAGACTTCCATTCAGGGAGAATCTTGTCTATAAACACAGCTGATCCCTCTGCCTTGTAATAACTTGCTCCACATACTTTGGTGAGAAATTGTTTGGATTTTCCATTTGGTCTGTTTGCCTAGTATTCCATTTTTCAAACCCAAATATTTTTATATATTATAACATAGTCTGAACAAGTTATACTAATAAAATACCCTTTACTCTGAAAATGAATAAAAATAGCATATCTGTTGCCTTTCATCACTTCAAAATGTTGGAGATAGAAGTTCTAGACAACTCAAAGAAAGAAAAGCAAAACAAATTTAAAGTCTCAAAAAAAAAGAAAGAAAGAAAAGAAAAGACTCATAGATTCAGGGCTTGGTACCCAGAACTGGACACTATGTTTAGGCATTACTAAAATTTTAGAAAGTAGACTTACTTGGAAAAAGTATGTCCTTGGAAACAAAATTCTCTAGTTATAATAAGAAGATTACCCAGTGCTCTTCCCTCTCTGCTTCCTGGAAGTCAGGTGGGGAACTGAGACTANAACATCCAAANCAATTGAGCCAGTGNCCCCCACCTGGTAATTTATGACAGGAATAAGAAAAGAAAGTAAAATAGAAAAATGATATTAGATTATTGGAGGCTTTCTCTGCAGTGTTTAAATCTGACTATTTCTTAGGCTTTGGGAACTTGTTTGTTTACAAAATAAACTATGAAGAGTTGGGGAAAGTGGCCTAGAGCAGTCCTAGCATGCTATAGAAAAGCTTACTGGAAATTATTGTGGAGATTCAGAAGGGCAGAATATTAGTAGAATCACAATTGTTCTCAAGTTTGAGATGAGAATGTAGAATCCTTTGAGATTGGATAGAGACCATGCCAATTGCATTCCAGCCTTAAATGCACTCATGTGTAGTAAATGACTTGAGAATTTGTGGGATATTGACTTTAAATGTGATAGAATAATTAGTTTGTCAGAAGAATTTTAAGAAAATTCAGAGCATGATATGGTCTTGCCATCTGCCTTAAACCAGGTTGACAGTGAGAATCAGGGACAACAGTAAGAGCAGAGAGGTTTTAAAATGTGATCAAGCTAGGAAAGTAGCAGATTGAATACTATGGAAAAGAGGAATGTACAGACAATGTCTGAATGTTCAAAAAATGAGCAAGTTATAGAACAACTTGCATAGTGTCTTACAGAGGCAATATTGGCAATGAATTGAGGACACCAACCAAAAAATGGCATATTGAACCACTTCTACATGCTCAAAAGTTTCATGGACTTCTCACAATTCATAATTCTGAGTTATATAAACACATGTACTTCTGGAAAATTTTATAGAACCAAATCATTCCCTAAATGAAACTTCCTTCTTTTATCCTAGACATTCTTTGTTGCTCTGCTTCCTTGAGTGTATCCTCTACACACAATTGGTTTCACATCCTGTAATGGAAAGAATTAAAAGCTATTTATATACTAATAAAAAGGTCTTCTGGCTTTCATACTCAGCTTTAAGTTATCTGTTAATGTCTCTCAGCCTTTAGTTACATCATTCTAAAACATTATTTGAGCTGAGAAACAGCAATCCAATTCCACATGGTTAATATGAGTAATACAGTTCGGCCAGCAGGTGTGACCAGTGTATTGCTACACAACTACCTTGCCATTTCCACCAAACTCTTTTTTTTTTTGGGTTTTCAAGACAGGGTTTCTCTGTGTAGCCTTGGCGCCTTCCCTGGAACTCACTTGGTAGCCCAGGCTGGCCTTGATCTCACAAGATCCTCTTGCCTCTGCCTCCCAAGTGCTGGGATTAAAGGCATGCGCCACCACTACCCAGCTTCCACCAAACTCTTGATGTATCATGCTAGCTAGTATATTCCCATATACTAGTAGTTCATCTTCTTTCCCACAAACATGAGATTCAATATTCACCACAGATTTACAAAAGGAGCTATTTCTGCTCATAACTATTAATGGAATTCTTTATGCCATCTAAGTATCAGATAATCTGACTCCAAATATCTATTAGTTTCTGTTCATTTGGATCACTTCCAGAAATACCTGCCATAAGTAACATTCTCATGTACAATTAACACAGTACAATTTCATGTCATGTAAAAGAGACAAATAAAAAGAAGAATGCACTGGAAAGAGTAAGAAACTCACCTTTGAAAANCCTCAACAAAGATTTCAGCAGATCATTTTAATAATTTTTATTATTAATAATTATTAATTATTTTTAATTTTTCTTATTTTTGAGTTATAATTATATCATTTCCCCNTCCCTTTCCTCCCATCATAGGCTTCCACATATCTCTCCTGGCTTTCTTTTAAATTCATGGCTTCTTTTTATCTTTAATTGTTGTTATGTATTTATATGTATATGTGTATATCACTGTAGGAGAGCTCCTAGAGTTGTCATGATTAGGATGGACACTATACTTACTGCCTTTCCCATGTGTTGAATGTCAACATTCTTCAGACGTAAGTTACTTTATGTAAGTGGCTTTCTTAGGCTAAGATAATTGTGGAGAAAGTTAATTGCTGAGGCTGTCTGTCAGAAGCTTACCTGGTAGCTAGGGCAATAGGTTTCTGAATCGTGAAAGCAGATTTTAAGCTCATATCTCTATGAAAACGTGTAGTTCAAACTCTTGTCTCTACCACTTCATTATTTAGTTAGCATTTAGCATATGCTGGAATCAGGAGAGCTTGTTTAAACCTCTTATTTGGTTTTTCATGTCATGAAACCCTATTCACTTAATCTGTTGGGNTCTCTGCAAACACCATGGCCAGCCAAGTGCAGATCTGCAAGAGGTAAGAAGGCAGTTTGATCAATACATCTCAGTAGCTGGTGTTGGTTCAAATTTTGAGAGTCTGACTCCAAGTAGTTTTTTTAAGCACATTTAAGCACAGCACAAATGTGCTGAAAAAAATTTCCTGGTGATAATTAATTCAATACAACAAAGCTTAATAAATGGCTACATCAAAACTCTTTGTAATATGACATCTCCATAAAGATGGGTTCCATAGATTTACAAGCTCCTGAAAAGGGCCTTGGGAGGATCCAGTGTGTTCTTAGCCACACATAGAGTGCAAAGGTCACCAGGCTATTAACCNTGTCTCCTCCCAGGCTTCTGGGCAGAAAACAGGTTGTACACCTCTCCCTTTGAAGATGCAACCCAAAGTAAGACAACCATTCTTGGTTCCCCTACTGCTTATCTGTGAACACAAGGACCTCTATGCCTCCTACATTAATCAACACATACACAAAAATGGTTATTTCCTTCAATAGCTGTCCCAACATAATTGCTATATAGCGTGGTGAAAATTTTTACAAATATATGTTGAAAATCATATTAATATTTTATAAAATATATAAAGTGATACGTTTGACTATCTGCTTCTAACCACATTCATATCCTTTGTCCTTTAACTTTTTTCTTATAACATATTGCAATCTTACCTCATTTAAAATCATACCCTCACCNATACAAGTCTATTTAATTCAAATGGGCTTCTAGTTACTTAAAATAGATTCTCCTCTTATCCAAGTAGATTCTAAGAAATATAAACACAATCATCTTTTTTTATTCTAATAATTCTTTGTTACTATCTCTGACAATGAGAATGAGGACACAATTTCACCTTCATGTGCATGAACTACTTTTGTCATTGATTAGAAATTTGAATCTTCTCTTTGACCTCGAAGGAATTATCGTCAGTGATATACTTAGCATATTTGACACCTGGAGCAGATCCCTTTTTTCCCTGGCATACTCTCTATATGACAAAATCATCTTCAGTAATAACCATGGCGTGGAATGAATAACAATAATGGCTAGAAAAGAAATTCAGACATGGAAAATACAGACCTGAATTTTTTAATTTAGTTTTGTTCATAGTTAATCATAATGTATTTTACTAATTTTATTTCAAATTTTGATTATATAAGAAGTACATAATTTGGTAAAATCTTAACCATAAAAATAAGTGTGATAGAAACTCATAAACATTTCTTTCTAAAAATGGTGACTCTATAGTCTAAGAACTCTAGTATATTTATTAATAATCAGTTACAACAGCTGTCAAACATATTAGCAGATAGAGAATTGTATGTATTTATAAATATCTATGTCTTTCATTCTCTCTTTTTATCTCTCACTGTATGCATGTGTAGGGAGGAATAAAAATAAACTAGTCATAAATTAAAACTCTAAGCTTCATCTGCAATGATGAAATAGAATCAACATTACTCTTAAAGTGAACTCAGATAATACCAAACCTTGATAAATGTAGTTACCCTCCCCCCTACAAAAGTTCACATAGTTTAGTTCATATGCATAGTGGACAAATTGCAAAATTCTCAATTCTTAAACTTATTTTTCCTTATAAAATACATCAATGAAGGAAGAATCTATAAATATACTCAGTAGTAATTAAATCCTCACTCACAATTTTGCAGGGACTGTGGAAATTGCTTAGAGGAGCATTTTATCACTGTCATAGTTTAGAATTGCCAGCCTGTTTTGACAGCAAAAAACTGCTCAGTCTTAATGGATTTGTTTCATTGTTTCTAAGTCTCCCACAGTTGATTGCAAGGGCTGGTACCAGCCATTACTTTTATTCACTCTTGTGATAGCATTGATTACAATAAACAATTTCCTTATTTTTACCAGGAGAAAGTACACAGTATATTTTGTAAGTCAGTGGTTTACCCTTATACTTATTTTTGTTTTTTTTTNCCTCACAAAAATAACCAATAGCAGAGAGCTGATAGGAATAGTTAACTTTTACATGAATCTGTTAGATTATTTATAAAGTCTTGCTGGAACATCATCTGTGATCTGGTGGCTGGCTGTAGGTATGTATTTTGAGTTGGGATTTCCATTATGGTTTCTGAAGTCCTAATCAGAAGAATGAGGATCAACAGAAGACTTTATAATTAAGAAAGGCCATTTTCCCTCCACTCCTGAAGCTTCCATAAGTAGGTGTTTTATCCTTCCACTCAGCAACAACGTCTTCACTTTTTCTTGTTTTACGTTCCTCTCTCTTTTGTTACTCTTTCCTAAAGACGTCCCTCTGTTAGCTCCTCTTCTTATTTTGGAGGCTCAGTTCAGAGGATGTTGGTTCTTTCTCTAGTCTGTCACATATTACTCTAGTGCTTTTGTCTAAATAGTTCTCAGTACTCTAACACTCACACTCATTTACCCAAGTCCTCNTGAATGTTCAATAAGCATCACAAATTTAATATAATATCAACCATATATATATAAAATTTCTTTTTCATTCATATTTGTTTTATCCTCATCATTAGAGAATACACACAATCTACCCAGGCTATGTTCCCTAAACCCATTATCCTCAAATTCCTCCTTTCTTTATTGGTGACATTTAATCTGCATTATATTCCACTGCCATTGCCTGAATACATTTCAAATAAAAAATTGTCACTCTATTTTACCTAGCATCCCTATCATCATAGTTGATACCATTAGTTTAATTCATTTTGTAATTTATTCTTATTTTTTATTGCAGACATGCCTACAATGTGTTTTGCTCAAACCCAACCACCATTCCCTCCTCCAATTACTTCCCTATACCACCCTTATTTTCCCCTCCCAGCTTCATGTGTTCTTTTTATAAAAAATGAAACCATGGTGTACATCTAGTGCAATCTTTATGTCCCTGGGTATAGAAAATTTGACTGGAGTTTGAGGAGCTTCAGTTCTGAGGCGCCACATAGCTGAAGGAAACTGACTCTTCCTCTGTAAGTAGCAAGCAAGTTCCAATAGTTCCTAAGCTGGGGGGTAGGACCTCATGAGCCCCTGTCTCATTCATGCTTTGATTTTGGCTGGCATGTTACTGCACAAATCTTGTGCATGCAGTCACAGCTTCTGTTTTGCCTCAAAAGTCTATTATTTCTGGATCTTACATTCTTTCCTCTCCTTNTTCCACAGTGATCCCTGGATGTTCAATGCATATGTTCCATATGACCCAAAAAGACTCCTTGGGGAAGGATATTTGATATATATGTTTTATATGACCTGACTATACAATTCCTGGGTATATTCCCAAAGGATTCTACATCATCCCGCAGTGATTTATATACAACCATGCTTACAGCTGCATTATTCAAAATAACCAGGAAGTGGAAACAGCCTAGATGGCCGTAAATGATGAATAGTAATGGCAATGTAGTACATACATAGTAGAATAGTTTTCAGTTGTAAAGAAAAATGTACTTATGAAATTTATAGGCATATGGATGGAAACGAAAATATTCATTCTGAGTGAAATAACTGAAACACAGAAAGGCAAACAGAAGGCCCATTCCAAGAGGAAGAACCTATATATGACATTGCTAAAGTGACCAAGAACATAGAGGTCACAGGCCTAGTGGAAAACCTATTACTATTATTCTACTAAAGGAACATAGAAATAAAATGACTCCTAATGACAAATTGTTATATCCATAGATCAGAGCATCACACTCTACCCTCATCAGAGAAGCTTGCCCTTGCAGTAGATTATAATTAACAGAGAGCTCCACAACTGACAGTCTCACTATTGTAAGTTGATGCTAGCTCTGAATGTTTACATAAATGTGTTTGAATAGAAGCACTATATTATTTTCTTTTCTGTTGCTGTGATAAAACACCATAGTCAAGTAAACATATAGAAGAAAGAGTATATTTTGTGCTTATGATTCCAGAAGGGTAGGAGTCCATGATGGCAGAGCAGAGGCACAGCAACATGTGGTAGGCAGAGTGGCAGGCACAGGAAATTGAGATCTCACATCTACAAGCATGAAACAGAGAGTAAGCTAGTAGTAGGTGAGGCTTTTCATTCTCAAAGCCTACTACTGTAGTGACGTACTTCCCTCAGCAGGGCTTCACTACCTACACTCTCACACACAGTGTCTCCAACTGAAGACCTAGGCTTCAAATTCCTAAGACTATGGGAGGATATTTCTCATTTTAATCACTACAAATGACCATTGAGATCAGGATATTAGCAAGGGCCCATGGGCAATTCAAGAGAATGGGGATAAAAGTGGGTGGTATAAGGGAGTAATGGAGCGAAAAGGATTAAGTAGAGTGGGAGATAAAACAGAAGGGTAGACGAGGGAGTACTAGGAAGGATATCAGATGTTAAAGACCTTTGACAAGTCATATGGAAAGTTAATACTGTAGAAGCTTCTTAAAGTGTATACATATACAAAT
The DNA here is from genome assembly GCA_001675575.1 of Neotoma lepida. Classification (NCBI taxonomy): domain Eukaryota; kingdom Metazoa; phylum Chordata; class Mammalia; order Rodentia; family Cricetidae; genus Neotoma; species Neotoma lepida. The sequence goes on along the minus strand of LZPO01028403.1, from coordinate 7,395 downwards.
ATAAATGGAATATAAATGTTGTTATCCTATAACAAGGGAACAGAGCTTCTCCCAGATACCATAGACTATCACATTAAAAGACCAGCAGATAAGAGTTATCTATTTTCAAGCTGTTGGGCTGTGGAATCCCATAGATCCCAAGCACAAACATTGCAGGATATTGTCGCTGCTTGGGGTTACTCTTCAGAATTTGATGGTAAGACCCTCATAATTGAGTCATAACACACAGAGAATTCAATATGATCACTGACTTGCAAGCCTCATCCTAACAGGTTATTTTTTACATTCTGTAAGGTTCTATGCAAGTTACCAGGAGAGAAAAGAGAAAAGTAATCAATAGTTTTACCCAGCTGTGAATGCTGCAAGCTATAGCAGAATCTGACCTGGCAAGATATGTTCACTGGTGCAAGAGTAGCATGAATGTTATGGAAAAAATCAACCACTTTCTGATTTGATTTAAAGTCTTCTCCACAAAAATGGAACTCATGTCTGGTACTGTGAACTAGGTCAAAATCCCATGGCTAGCTAGGTCATAATCTGTGTAGGAGAAACTAATAACAGCACTCTTCTAAACAAACACAGTAATGAACTCACCAGACACTCTAATATTTATACAAATAGATAAGTAAATCATTCAGCCCTTATCAATGAAGCTTCTATTTGCATTAACTAGTGATTAATATCGAGACCCACAACTGATCAGTGTACTGAAAATAAGAGATTGTGGCTTGCTCAGCTCGAAATGGGACTTTTGTTTCAAACTGCTGTCTCTTCCCTACACTTCTGCAATTACTTCTATGTATCTTTCCCATGAATCTATCCTGCACACAGAATCTAGAGATGCCTTTCAGTGTAAAGTCTAATAACTAGGGAGATGGCTCAATAGATCAGCGTGCTAACTAATCTTGCAGAGGACCCAGGTTCCATCCTAGCANGCACATGACATCTCACAAATGTTTGTAACTTCATTTCGTGGGAAGCTGGTGCTCTTTTCTGGCCTCCATGGGCACTTGTATGCATGATGTACACACAAATTCAGGAACACATATAAATATGTAATATCTTTAAAAAGTAAAAGATGAATAAAATATAGGTGAAAACTTTCTTCCCTTATAGTGCCTTAATAAAGTATCACTAGGCACTCAATGAAAATATTCCTTGCCTCACTCCTGCTGTTATTTATTATATTTTTATATTGCCCTGAGTTCTTATCTATTCACCTTACAAACTTTTCATTTTTCTGTTTGCATGCTATTGTGTAAGAGTGTCTTGGTCACACATTCTGAAAATAAACCTCCCTGCTACTCCACAAATAGATGACTTTCTTATGGTATATGAGCATTGTATGTAGTCATATTTCATTAAAACAGTACTTTTTAATTATACTCTCTACTTTGACCATATTCACCCCATACCACTTTTCTCCCAGCTTTCCTTTCTTCCCTTCTTCGGGTTACCTTTCTTACACTAGATTTCATTCATCTTTTGTGTCACACAAATACATATAATCCTTGACCCACAAATAGAAAATATGTGACAAATATCCCTCTGAGTTTGGCATATATTGTTTAATATGGAGATCTGTCTTTACATTTCTTTACCATCCAATGAGCTAATTTGTTATTTTCTTAGGTTGGAACAAAACACCATTGCATATATGAACTGTATTTTCTATATTAGTCAGTTGATGAATATGTAAGTTGGTCCTAATTTTTGACTACTGAGGACAGTGCTGAATTAATCATGCACGTTTATGCATATTTGTAATATGTTGCCTGAGAGTTGTAATCATGGATGTTTACTTATATCTGTGATATGTTGCCTCATATTTCTTCTGGCATATAACTAGATGTGGTATACCACATCATTTGATAGCTCTACTTTCATATTTTTGAGCACTCTCCATACTGTCTTCCACACTGAGTTTCACCAATATTAAGGGTTTCTTTTACCTCCAGCAATCTTACCTGCAACTTTTTGTCTGTTTCTTTTCTTAATGTTAATCATCTTGGTTGAGGAAAGATGGAAGGCAAGTGTAGGTTTAATTTGGATTTTTTTGATACTCAANGATTTTGGTTTTTATAAGTTTATTGGCTATATTACTTCATCTTTCTTATTTAATATTTAAATTATACCAGTTACTANTCATGTAGATAGGCACCTAATATATCCTATGCTGGCACAGGTCATGCCCTCAACCCCCGTCCTCATGAAAATATGTTGAACTCTTGTTCAAAATTTTAGCCCATTGTGTTAACCAAGTTAAAGTTCAAGGTTGCATCCACTGGATTCAATTGAAGGTCTTGCAATGTGTTTCTTCTCCAAGTGAGACCTAGAAACTAGAGAACTTATTTTTCCCTTTAACAGTCATTGCTGAAATGCAAATAAAAATACTACAATGGATATTCCCATTATATAAGGAAAAGCATAGGAGACACTGAAGCATAGCTGAGTAATTGTCAATCTCCTATAATAAGGGCCAGTTCTGTATCCCAAAGTGCTTCTGTGAAGCTCTAATGTACACTATGCATGTTCTTGTCTTTTTGTGTTTCTTGCTGCCGTCTTCCTTTACTGCTAAGAAATCTCTTATGCTGGTATTTGAATAGCTTTTTTCTGCTTTGGTCCCAGTAAGTAAAAGATGAGGGCTTTTCTTTTATATTTGTACAGTGCTTTCTCAAGAGACAGTTGTCCAAACTTTCTAGTTGCTCAAACTAAACAACTTTAAATTCTCTGGACTGTT
>LZPO01028401.1:17957-29764 GCA_001675575.1 Neotoma lepida | reverse complement strand
CTAGATTTATTTTATTTTATTTTTAAATCTATAGTTTTTATTGCAGGCTGTTGATTTTTTAAATGGTGAACAGGGCAGACACGGCCCTTTTTAGGTTATTGGTACCACAAATAGTGATTTCACAATTTCTGTTTGAACAGTTGCTTTTCTAAGCTTTTACTAGCAATTTATTAACAATCTCTAGCAGTTTAGCAAGTACTTGGTGTGGAAACTGGAAATTGTTAGTTTCCTAAAAGCATAATGAACCATGAGATTAGGCAGTGAATAAACGTGTTTGTGGTGAGCAGTTGAAGCCATTACTAACACACATAGATACAGTTCAAACATGAGTTTAAGACAGAATAACTCCTCAGATCTTTCAAATAACCAACAGAGAGCACAGTCCTGTAAGTAGCATAATTTGAGCTCCCTTTCTAAACTGATATTAGTTTGGTAAAATTGAGTTACATTGCAACATTTAGGAAAGATTAGAAAATGTTTTAATTTTAATTGGCATAATGAAATTCAGAATACTATATATTTGATTGGGTTTATGATTAGATCAGAAAGTTTTCAAATTTAATTTGAATATGTGGGGCACTAAAATTAGCTAGTAATCACAAATGCAAAAGTTTTGAAATTGCAGCTTGGTCTAATTGTTTCTTAAAGTTTGAACTGTTTCAAGAGTTTGCCACTGTGTAATTATATGTTGTAGCTGTTTGGGCTTGTTGAAAGGTCTCTTATCTCCCTCAGAACCCCTCTGTAGGATTATGCAGGCTTTGCAGAAGATCTGGGGAAAACACAACAGATCTAAAGTTCTTTCATCTCCTTCTGAGCAAATCTCTAGCCTGGAGAGGACCAAGAAGTGCTACAGCTTTTCGTGCCTGGAAAGAGGTCCTAGTGACCTAATCTCCGGAGCAAGGCATAAAGAGGCAGGAGCATAACCCAGCTCCTNGCTTCCCCCTCACACTGTTGGATGCTGTTGAAAGAAATTAATCTGAACAGATTTACACTCTGGACTTTATGTCCATATGGATTGGCAGTTGGTGAGACCTCGCTATTAACTGTGCACAATTAATAAATAATATGTCTCTGTTTGCTTCGGTAGCTGTTCCAGCAATAAAAAGCTTATAAAAAGATTGCTTTGACAAAACCCCACATATGGATAAGGTCTTGATCCATGCTGGATGTCTTCCATTCAGGAATCCCATTAGCATTTAGCATGGTACATCGCTTCCTAAATACCAATTTGTTATTCTTTCTTTACCAAAACGGACCAGATGAGTTGGGTATAGTTATTAATAATTCTTTCACATAAATGAATGAGAAAAGAAACAAATACTATTAAAAATTGAAACAAACAGTTGTGGCCGAATGGTATGTTACTGTTAGTTAGAACAGTAGGCAAGTTTGGGGCCTAAGAGCATTTGCTGCTTCACCAGGCCTCTTTGTGTGCAGCATGGTAAATGACTCCTAGCTACCACTTCAACTCTGATTTCAGAAACAAAGTGAATATTAAAATTAAAACATTTACTTTTCAATGTTTCTGTCACACCTATCTATAGTTGGCCTTACTAGTAAAGCCTGTAGGCTCTCTTCCTTCAACTTACATGACAAAAATTAGAACCAATAGTGGCTTTTCCTAAAATATCTCCTCCAATAGACTGAGCCAGGCTTGCACATTCCTTGGTATTGGAAAAAGCTCAGACCATGTTCTAAACAAGTTCATCAGATAGGTGGCTATACTCCAACTCCATTTGAACTGATGGCAAAGGAGAAAAAAAAAAAAAACGGTACTGACAGAAGAGGCATCTGCACAGCTTATGTTGCTGGCAACTTCAGAAATTAATTGTCGTGAAAGAAATGGAGACGGAAGTCTCTATATCCTTCAGCTTCAAAGCTGACTCACATACTATGGACATCATTTACCTTTATACAACACGGTATTACAAAGACCTCTGCACTTTTTCCATCTTCCAGTAACTCTTCCAGGTGAGAGGGGTTGTCTGTGCAGGCATGCTTAACTTTCCTTTGCCTTTTAATCTTAACTTTTTTTTTAAAAAAAAACTGTCTCTTTTTACAAACTTTTCAGGGAAGCTTATTTGGCATCGCTGCTACATGAGTGACATTTGCAAATATTGAGCTTAATTCAGGCTCCTTTGAAATTGGTCACAGCTTTTCTTCCAAGAAGCTCAGTTAACAGATAGGTCTTAGTGACTCTATAGATAAATCAGGTAGGTTATTCTGGATATACTAAATAAAGTCCCCTACAGACTCTCACATTTTTCATTGTGTTATTGTATAATACACACATTGAAGGGTAGCCAAGTTTTAAAAGCATTACATCACATTTAATTAGTAGTTAATTTCATCATTTCCAATTCACTTATTACCTTTCTCTAAACGCCNAAACATCTGGTTAAAAGAGCAATCACAACAATCAGCTGAAAGGAAAAGTATTAACTTTCTTTTCTTGACAAAATAACACTTCTAAAGCCTTCAGGAGAAATTATGGAAATAGTTGCTGCATCTTCTTAGAAATTCCACAGCTGTAGGTAAACACTTCATCCGGGATTTTCAAATGCAAATATATAGGAACAGCCTGTATTCAACGGAACACCATCCTACCTTTGGGGAAAATCACTTTTTGTTTTGTACCGTAGATTTAATATAACCCTGGTATAATGTGGCAGGCTTCTTCCTATCTGTCCATCATTGATTTACTGCTTGACTATAGGAAACACTTTAGAACAACACCCCCAGGACTGCTGTTAAGTTCTTTATTGTCAAGGTGTCAGAAGACAGCATCAGATAGCCTCTAACCTTACAAAGGATTTATGAGAAGAAGTCAACAAGAGCTTAGTATAGTTTTATCATCCCAAACACTACCAGAATGAAATATTTTTAAATTATATCCTTCGTCTCTCTGTACAATACAATCTACAACAGAGCAATTAGTTCATTGAGAGAACATGCATTAAGAAATTTTTATAAATCTGCACACTTTGTTTATATTTTATTACTCTTAGTTAGATCCACAGCCAGTTTTACAAAGATTCATTGTTCACATATTTAATTTCTATGCCTATAAAACCATATATTTTAATATAGCCATCCAAGCAGGAAATGATCACACTGTACTAAATATTTTAATATTAGCCTGAAGTTGTGAAATGAAATATAAAGGAAAAAGCAGTTTTAGAGCCTGTGACATTTCACACTGTTAGAACAGATCAGAAAAACAACCTTTTTGTGATATCATTTGGGAATTTCAAAGTCCTAGTGTCTATACTATCAAATAATTAATGAAATATGATAAGGAAAGTCAACAGTGAGCATAACACTAGTGTATGTTTTGCTTTGTTGCTAACTTCTTTTCAGTTATTAAAGCAAAGAATTTTCATTTTAAGACACAATACACTTATATTATAAGCTGAAATCCCTGTTTATAAATTAGAATTCTGAATTGTCCTTACACCAGGTACAAAAATTTGCTGACTAAATTTTGAATTNTAAGTTTATGTATTTTAGAGAAATTGAATCTTTTACCAAACACACTAGTTAAATTATTCACAAATTTCCCAGCTTGTGTGACATTTGACTTTTAATTTATAGCTATGTAACCTATTGACCTGGCTGATCATCTGNAGTAAACTAAAGGCTCATGCAACACTAGTGTGACAGGAGCTTATCAGAGGACATTCTAGAAAGTTCCATTAAAGTTTGGTTAACTCAATTCATAAGGACAGGTATATTTGAGAGGCAGAAAAGAACATAAGGTTATCCTGAGTGTGAGTGATGAAAGAGAATCATCTAAGCTGACTCTTTCAATTCTCCCTTTCTTATTTAGATCCCTCAACAGATATTGCAAGGCATTTTGTAGCCAGGTTTCTCTGAAGATATTTGGAAGAATATATTGAGATTGGTGAAGAGGACCATCTCCACAAGTTATGATATGGTATCAGTTGGTACCACATAGATACCAAACAATATTTGACAATTGTTCCATGGCTTTAAACCAAATTTAACAGAACAGAATAAGGAACAGGTATCTCAGTTAGGCTCCATTCTATTCCAGAAGTGATCTCTGTGTTGAATACACTGACATTGCAGATATAGACCCTGGGAGCCCAAGTGACATAACTACTTAAACTATATATATATATATATATATATATGTATGTATACATATGTATAAACATATGTAATTTTAATTAAAATATGATTCTTTATGAGTCTTTCAAACATCCCTCTCCTTCTGTATTGACATTCTACCTCAGCTCACAATTAAAACCTCTCCTTTGATTTTCTGATTTCTGATTGATATCATTTGTATCCTGGTGTTCTCCTTCTCATCCCTGTCAATGATACCCTTTTCTTTCCTGGTTTCTGTGGTTACTCCAGGTTATACACTCACACCTGAAGATCTGTAGTTACAAACTAGAGCTGANTAAGACTATCTGTCACTTAGCTTTCTGGGTCAGGGTTACCTCGCTCAATAAAATATTATTTTACCTACATCAATTGACCTGTAAATTTCATTTTTCTTTACAGCTGGTTAACATTCTATTGTGTGTATGTATGACATTTTCATTGCCCATTCATCAGTGGGAAGTAATTTGGGTTGTTCCCGTTTCCTATCTATTGTGAATAGAATAGCAGTGGACATGACTGAACAAGTATCAGTAGACTGAGTATGACGTCAATTCCTTTTGACATATGTCAAAGAGTGGTATAACTGGGTGTCTTAGGGTTTCTAAGTAAAACAGAGGTTATACTTCAGGGGTTCTATTTTTTTTTGTTGTTGTTGTTGTTAATAACAGCTGATTTTTCAGTCCCAGCTGACAAGAAGCACAGATTCTTCACACAAATGTCCCAGTAGAATCTTTGCTTCCTTCTGAAAAGAGAAAAAAAAAAGATTAAGTCTTCAGGTCTATCACAGCAATGTCCCAGTCCCTGGTAGCAACTTGTCTTAGGGTTTTTATTGATGCCATGAAACACCAGGACTAAAACTCAAGTTGGGGAGGAAAGGGTATATTTGGCTTACACTTCCATATCCCTGATCATCATCAAAGGAAGTCAGGACAGGAACTCAAATAGAGCAGGAATCTGGGAGCAGAAGCTGATGGAGAAGCCATGGAGTGGTGCTGCTTACTGAATTGCTGCCCACAGGTTGCTCAGCCTGCTTTCTTAGAGAANCCAGAACCCCCAGTCGAGGGGTGGCACTATCCACAGTGGGCTGGGACTTCCTGCATCAATCACTAATCAAGAAAATGCCTCACAAGCCTGCCTACAATTCCATCTTATGACTGGATTTTCTTAATTGAGGTTCCCTCCTCTCAGATGACCCCAGCTTGTGTCAAGTTGAAATAAAACTATCCAGCACACTGGGTCTTATGATAAATTTGCTTGTAGCTTTTTGAAAACTTTACACAATGATTTTCAGAGTGGTTGTACCAGTTTATAATCCCAGCAATATTGTGGTTGAGGTTTCTTCTTTCCCCACATCCCTGTTAGTATTTGCTGTCAGTTGTTTTATTGATCTTAACCATTCTGGCTGGGGTGAGAGGAAATCTCAATGTTGTTTTAATTTGCATTTTCCTAATTGCTAAGGATAATAAAACCTCTTTGTGATATTTCTTACCCATGTTTTTTCTTCTTTTTCAAATACTCTGCTCAGATCACTGGCCCATTTTTTGAATGGGTCATTTTTTCGACTCTTTTTATAGTTCTTTACATATTCTCAATAGTAATCCTGAGTCATATATAGGTGGCAAAGATTCTCTTCCATTCTGTGGGGTTCCTCTTAACTCAATTTAATTATTTCTTTAGTGATGTATAAGTTTTTTTAGTTTTACAAGATCTCACTTATTAATTGCTGGCCTTAATTCTTGGGCAAATGAAGTGAATCCTAGTCACGAAGTTCTTTCCTATAACTATATCCTCTGGGTACTATTTTTGTTTTCTATAAGTTTCAGCATTTCAGGTCTCATACTGTGGTGGTTTGAATGAAAACTGTCCCCAAAGGCGCATATGTTTGAATGCTTATCTCCAGTTGATGAACTGTTTGGGAAGGATTAGGATGTGTGGACTTATTGGAGGAGGTGTGTTACTGGGGGTGTGTTTTGAGGTTTCAAAAGCCCATACCANNTCTCCGCACCACTATGCATGCTGCCTGCCGACCAGAATCAGAACTATCAGCTATTGCTCTAGTACCGTGCCCCTCTGCTTCCCACCAGGATGATGATGGGCTAACCATCTGAAACTGTAAGCAAGCTCCCAGTTAAATGTTTTCCTTTACAAGAGTTCCCTTGGCCATGGTGTCTCTTCACAACGATACACATATAGGTCTTTGACCCACTTGGAGTTATTTTTGTTCATAGTGATAGGCACAAGTCTAATTTCATTCTTCTGCATGTGGACTCCAGTTCTTATAACCCCCCTTACACAGTATTCTTAGAAGATGCTGTCATTTCTTCAGTGTATAACTTTTGGCACTGTTCTCAAATATCAGATGGCTGTTGTTATGTGTATTCATGTTTGGGTCTTCTATTTTGTTCCATTGGTCTATATGTCTGTTTTTGTGCCAGTATCAGATTGTTTACTCTGTAATATATTTTCAAATCTGGAATAGTAATCTTTCCAGAATTGTCCTTTTTGTGCAGGATTGCTTTGACAATTCTAAGTCTTTTGTGGTTCCATATGAATCTTAGAATAGTTTGTTTTGTTTTGTTTTCTATTTCTGTGAAAAGGGAGATGGNGATTTTGATTGGGATTGCATTGAATCTGTAAATGGCTTTTTGTAGAAGATCATTTTCAGAATTTTATCTCTGCCCATCCATCAGTATGGAATGCCTTTCCATTTTCAAGTGTCTTTCTCAATATCTTTCTTCAGAAATAATGTTTTGTTTTGTTGCAATGAGACTCGAATATGTGAACTCTTTTATTAGTTCTATGTCTGTAATAAACAGAAAATACTAGGACAGAGCATGATATATGCAGTCCATGTAGGATCTGAGGGTTTTGATGGTATAAATCCGTTGGAACAGGGGACTGGGTGTTGTATTGGTTCAAGACTAGAGGTTAGAAGTATTGTGTTTGGAGCTAATCAGACTAGGCCTGAACAATGGATCTAGGACCAGAATGTTAGATCTAGAGATTGAGGAGGGTCTGTGGATAGGGGGTTTTGGTGTACTCCTCAAGCTGAGTCTAAGTGCAAGATATATGAGTCTATAAGTGGGTGAAGTTGACCGGGGTGTGTGAAGAGGAGTTGGGGGATCGCTNGCAGTCTTGGATGCCTGACTGGAGACCAAGCCAGAATTCTCTGTTGGATTGCATCTTCTCTCTCCCGGTTCCTGTACCTGACCCCTCACTCATTCTGTCAGTTATCCCTGAAATAAACCTGTCTTGATTGCTAGCTAATCTACGTGGGATTTGCCTCGTTAATTACAATAATACCTTACACTTGATATCCCAGCCTTGAACTCTCGTATATATAGAGAGAATGATTCTTGGTGTGTATGAGTGACATGTGTCTGATGTGGGACTGTNACATGTGTGGCTGGCACCTAGCTCACCTGTTGTTACTCTGAGAGCTTTCCTGTCATCTCACTGATGACTTGCTTGATTTGGTTAAGGCCCTGTGACTTGGTACTGAGCAGTTTACATTTTGTCTCCTCTAGGTGGCAGCTTGAGGAGAGTCAGTTTGCAAGAATGCTTTCTCCAAGAAATTCTTATCACAGGCAGAGAGGATAAGCAGTTTACATCATATTGATGAAACACCACTAATAGGTGTGAGATGGCGGGGCCAAGACCATGAGGTAGAGACAGATGATAGTGCTCCAGCTTGCAGGAAGATAGTGATGCTCAATAATCACACTTGTTATCCCAACAAAAAATCATTTTGATTGTGAATTACCATGAAGTGCTAAGAAGGCGTACCTTTNCCTAAAATATAAGTATTTCAGTTGTTCTTATCATGTAGTCCCCTTTTTTGCTGTCTCCCTCTGCCCCCATCATCTTGTGTGTGTGTGTTTGTGTGTGTGTGTAGCTTCTCTGTGTATGTATTTCATATGGATAATTTACATATTCTTGGTTGAAATGTTCTATTTTTATCATAATTTAATTCTTAAAATTTTCCATACATAATTGAATAAACATGTATAAAGTTACTGAAAAATTGAACCAGAGGACCTGCCTCTGTGCCTTCTCTCTCTGACTTTCAGCTTTCCATCTTCACTCCTGGAGGCTTTTCCTCTGTATCTCAAGAGCAAAGCCTGTATGTTTAAAATAGTGTTCCTTGAATACTATCTAGGAAATCTTGGTATTTTGAAGGGGGAGGATATTGATATTCTTCATATTACTTGAACTAGAAAGTTTAGTTTCTCTTATATTATAGGAGTCTTTTCTTTATTTGCATGCTCTGGATTCTGGCTCTGTTTCTGAATTTTAACATGTAGGCGTCCCAGTGCCAAAGCCAATGAGAACTTTGGAAGGAAAAGTGGGTGCTAGCTGAGCACTCAGGATGACCCTGCCGTCTGTACCTGTTGCTTTGTGAGGTGCTCTCCTTCTTGGGCTGTATATGTGGGCTGCACGGCTCCATTTCCATTTGTAGCACTTCAGGTCTTTGTATTCCCTGTTGTTCTTGTTCACAGGCTACAATACTAGCAATCCCTCGGGTTCAGCTCAAGTTAGAAATCTCCCAAGCTCAGTTGGTGGAGACAGAGAATTAAATTCTTTCTCAGGAAATGCTGTTCTCAGAAACTCCACATCCCATTGAGGAATACCATGGTGTTTCCTGCACAATGCCACCGATGCTTTTATACCCTACTCTTCTACTTTTTTCTTTTAATCAGTAAAATACTTCCTCTCCCCATACTAAGTAACAGTTATTTCAAGCAAAATATCATAGNTATAAAGTATGAAGTTATACTAACACAGTATTTGTTTTTGGAAAATGTCATAGTCACATGGTTAGTTTCTGGGAAGACTGAACATATCAATGCTATAACTTATTGTTTTAGCTTGATATCTTCTAAAATCATTATGAGTTCTTAATTTCCTTTCCTTGTAGACACACATATGCAAATGTAGATATGCACATCATTAACATCTATTCAAATCTGCTATAAGTTGAAAGTTATAACAAAACCAAAATTATGTTCAACTGAGTAATGCCCCCTGNTTAATGTGTGTCCTGGTACCCAGAACTCATGGGTGTATATTCCTGTCCTATAGGAATAGGTGGGCATGATTAAAGGACTTCTTCATTGTGTCTTTTAGTTCAATATCACACCGAGAGTCCTTAAAGCAGAAGGAAGTAGAATCACAGGCACAGAGAAAGCAGCATGATGACGATAGGAGCTGAAGTTNGAAAGATGTGGCCACAAGTTGACAAATCTCCACAGGCCCCAGAAGCAGAAAGCACCGAGACAGGATATGCCCTGAATTTGTGAGGAGTCAGTATGTGACATCTTGATTTGAGCCATTTGGACTTCAATGTAGACTTTTTTTTAATGAAAAAAAATTAAAACTGTAGGTAAATTAATTACCCTTGGTTTATTTACAATAGTTTTTTTCAATAACAACAGAAACACAAATTAATTAGGTAACATGAATATACATAAAGATAAGTATTTCTTTTTTTCAAAAATAAGAAATGAGAAAAAATAGTTGGGTGATGGTGGTGCACACATTTAATCCCAGTACTTGGGAGGCAGAGGCAGGAGGATCTCAATGAGTTTAAGGCCAGCCTGGTCTACAAAGTGAGTTCCAGGACAGCCAGGGCTGTTCCACAGAGAAACCCTGTCTCAGAAAAACAAAAAGTGAAAGAAAGAAAGAAAGAAAGAAAGAAAGAAAGAAAGAAAGAAAGAAACAAACAAACAAACAAACAAACAAACAAACAAAAAGAAAGAAATGATAAAAATATATAGTATACTGGTAGCATTAGTAGACTACAATTACTATGATTTCATAATTTATGAGAATTTCTGGGTAACTTTAAAATAACTTTGCAAGGATTTCTGATTTTACAGAACCACAAGCATAGAAACAAATTTAACCACAAGGTGAAAGGCAGAGCCAAGATTTGAACATGAATCTATATGGTGTCACTTTATAAATGGAACATCATATAAACAAAACTGGCACTAATTAAAAGGTTTTTTTACATAACCATAACAAACATTGAAAATGTGACTGATGCTGTTATGTGTTAAACTATGTCCTCAATAAAGTTTGTAAGACCTAATGTGTTACATTGTAGTCATTTGTANATTGTGACCTTACAAAGGAAATAAAATTAAAATGAGGTCATTAGCTTTGTCCTACACNACTGTAATGCTGTCTTTGTAAAAAGGAGAAATGTAAGAATGAAACTGATTTGAACACAGAGAAGACAGTAGATAAAGATTAAATAAAACTCAGTGCAGTGACTAGAGGCTTTGTTCCTGGAACCCTAACTAGGTGCACCAAGGGAATGAAGAAAGGACATACATACAGACACATACAGGAAAACTGGGATCAGGTAAAGGTTTGCTACTGTGGCAACCTGGAAACTCAACTATTTATTATGTATAGCCCAAAGGGAGGCATTAGCTAGTCTAAGTAGACAAGCAATCTTAGACTGTAAACATCTGCAATTGCCAGTTTTTGTACAGATAGTTTGATGGATAATGTCGTTCTGTATGCTGTGAATGTGTTGCTCTGATTGGTTGATAAATAAACCTGTTTGGCCAATAGTGAGGCAGAATAAGGTTAGATGGGCATTCTAACTAGAGAGAGAGGAAGAAGAAAACAGAGCTGAGCAGACATTGCTAGCCACCACCAGAAGAAGCAAGATGTAAAGGTACTGGAAGGCAACAAGCCACGTGACAAAGTATAGATTTATAGAAATGGGGTTAATTTAAGATGTAAGAGCTAGCTAATGAGAAGCCTGAGCCATTAGGCCATAAGTTTGTAAATGATATAAGCCTCTGTGTGTTTACTTGGGTCAGAGCAGCTGCAGGAAGTGTGGGTGGGAGAGATTCATCCCGACCACAGGGCCGGGGAAGGACTGGAGAAATCTTCCGGCTACAATACTCTTCTGCTGTCCATAAACACTCATACTCTGACTCAAGGAAAGTTGTAGCTGCTCCTCTTGAATCTGGCCTATATGGGAAAATGGCTTTGCCAACTTCCTATGGTGAGAGGCCTTGTACTTCTTCACATGGCTGTGCCCATGTCAACAATACACATTCACCCAGAACAAAACTCACTCATGTAGGCAGCTTCCTTCACTTGCTATAGTGTGGAGTGATGCTTACACAAATCAAGAATGCCCAAGGTGTCCAAGGATGCCAGGAAAATACAAGAGCACCTGGGTACTCTTTCATCAAGTTCAGAACAACCAACTTCTATCAATTCGTCATTTTACACCACCTTAACTTCCTGCACCATCAGGACAGTGGATGGAGCTGGAGGGACTGGTATGTGGTACTTCCACAGTACCCTAGCAGCTAACTCAGGCAAGCAACTGTGACTAGTTGAAAAATTAATTTTACATTCATTACAGTTACAAATATGCAGATCTCACAAACCCTTGTTTTTTTTATTAGTCTAGAAATTTTAACAATAACAAAGCAGATCTTGGAATAAATATTTATCTAGCTGTCTAATATAACTAAAGGACCTTAACATTATAAATTATATTTATGGAGATAGTACATCCTATTCCTTTAAAATACTTCATTTTCCTATTAAACAAACAAACAATTTTAAACATTGATACAATTTTTGATTAATTAAACATATAGATATATGCAATCCTGAATTGTATGGATGATCTAGCA
>LZPO01028401.1:0-10328 GCA_001675575.1 Neotoma lepida | reverse complement strand
AAAAAAAGAAGAAATGCCACCTCTATTTAGGGTGGGTATTCCTACTTTAACTAGCCCAAATCTACAAAATCCCTCACAAACTTGTCTAGTTGTTTGTCTCCTAGGTGACTCTACGTATGGTCCATATTTACCATAACAGTCCACTCTTTATAAACTTAAAACACAACATATCTCTCATTTTTAAGTCATAACTTCTCATTCCTTGTCCCCATAGGCTCGTGGCATAATGCAAAATGCACTCACTTCAATTTCTAAAGTCCCCATAGACTTTAATCATTCTCAAACTGTACAAAGACATAAATCAAGAGTTTCTTCTGACACTCGGGCAGTCTTTAATTTTAAGCCCCAATAGCATCAACAAACAAAATAAGAAAACAACAGCAATAACTAACAAAACCTCAAGTTTTGTACATTCCTTATTCAACAGCATAGAATAAGTATTCCTTTTCCAAAAGGGGTGAATGGAACGGAGTAAGAAAAGATGTATTACAGGAAGACTGAAAACCAGCAGGGAAAACATCAACTCTTACAGCTGCATGCTAGGTATCTGATGTTCAAATAGAATCATGTGGGCTAAAAAAGACTTCCAAATCTGCTGAGTGTAGCTGGCCTTCTCTTACAGTACTTCATCCTATGCACTTTTCCTTGGCAGATGCTCCACATTCCTGGCATCTTGAGATACCTATCACAACTTAGGCTGCTCCTTCCTAGTTTCATGCAGTAGCCTTCAGAGTCTCCTTGCATGGAATCCAACTGAGCCACATATTGCATGGCCACAAGAGCCCCTTGAGTCCTTGGCACAAGCCTCGATGACCTCCTCCTTCTTTTATCTATCACATTTATAGAACCAGGACCACTGGATGATGTTTTTAATTTATGGTTAAGCTNTGTTTTGTTTCCCTTGGCTGGTGTATGCTTTCCAGGCTGATTGTGGGGAAACACTTCCATAGATGGTTGTTTTCAAGCAAGAGATTCCTTNAGTGTGGTTCTCAGTTTAGGCTTTCTCCTTTCTAAGGACTCTGGATTTCCACAAGATGGAATCTTCAATGTGTGGCATCTTGATTTCTCTTAAATTATGTTATTTTTTGATAAGTATGGCTATTTTCTTAGGATTCATCTTGCTTAAACTTCTTTCCATCCTCAACAGCATAGTTTTCATATCTCTTTGTAGCCCTTATTGTTCTTCCTTACTGTAGACTTGCACAAGATCAGGGTGAAGTAACCATAGTACAACCTGAATGCTATTCTGTCTTGATATTTCATCCACAAAACAAATTAACCCATTACTTTAGAGTTTAATCTCACTCAAATTGTCAGAATTTGGAGAGGGAATAGACAGATTCTTTGCTAGACTGTAATAGGAATAATATCTAGCCCAGTAGCTAACAAAGTCCTGTTTCTCATCTGCAAACCCATGAGCTAGACCTTTACTGTTCATAGACCACTTGGCATTGTGATCTTTCAGACTGTCACTAGAAAGACCAAACAAGCTCTGCTTACACCATTCAAGGACTTTTCTAGCCTAAAGTTCCAAACTCTTCCATATTTTCTCCACAAATGAATTCCAAATGCTCAAGACCATATGGTGAGGTTTATCAAGGCAATGGCCATATTCCTCAATATCAAGTTTTTACATTACTTCTTGTTCTCATTGATGTGAAAAGATACCTGTAAAACTACTTAAGAAAAGAAGGATTTTATTTTGGCACGGAATTTGAAGTTTTGGCCCATCTAATTGAAGATTCTGGCAACAGAGGAGTGATAAGTTCTGTGCTCAGCTCACTTTTTTCTTTTTAATCAGTCAAAGGCTCCAATCCATATAATGATGCTGTCCACATTTAAGGTGGGTCTTTCCACTTCTATAAACTCAACTTAGAAACTCTTTACAGACCTAGCCACAGGTTTGTCTCCTAGGAGACTCTATGTCATGTTGACAAGATTAATCATCAAGAATTCTTTCCTGGTAAAGTGTTAAAATTAGTTGTGTAAGTGAAAGGATGTTTTCTGGGGTAAAGGCAGTAATTTTTACTTCCAGTAAATGCTGAAGTTCCATAAATTAATCAATATTAACTTAGCTGGTGAAGCTGCTAGATGAAATCAGAATGTGGCTGTGACATTTGCTCTAAATTCTAATGATTGGTTTAAGTGGATAAAATGATTGGTAAATGTATAATGCTGATGAGACAAGTCATTCGGGAGGAAATCTCATTAAGAACTTAAACAGAAAATGGACACAGAATTTTCTGGTGAACTTGAGGAAGGGATTATATATATGCACCTTTAAGAAATGAACCAAGACAAACATTTGAATGTGAACGTTGGATGGTAGTTGTGATGGAAATGATGCCCTGAGGAAGAGGTCTTAGCAAAGTACCTCACATGTACTTAGATCTTACAGATGTCTCATGATATGGAAGGCAACAGATACAATTTTGAAAGCTGGTTCAAATTTACAGTACTCTCTCAAGGTAAAGATGGTAATTTCACATAAATATGATGACAAATGGTGATAAGCATACTCTAAATTATGTTTGCTAAGTGTTTTACTTTTCTTCTGGATGATACAATACCTGTTAAAAGCGNCTTAAAGAAAGAAAGGTTGATTTTGCCCCATATCTTGAGGGAATAATCAAGGCAGGCAAGACATAATGGATAGAGCATAATGGGACTGGTTCGAATTGCATCAGCAGTCACAAAGCAGAGAGGCATAGATGGACGAAACCTGCTGCTGAGCCCATCTCTCATGAGAATCCACCTCAAGGGTTGGTGCTGCTCATTTTTAAGGTATGTCTTCCTAACTAACCTCATCTCAAACATATTCACAATCATGCATCAAGGCCTGTCTTTTCAGTGATTGTAGCTTCTGACAAATTGAAAATCAATATTAACCACCACAAAGGTCTCTAAAACAGAAATAAAAANTGAATAAAAATAGATAGTTTTTAGTTTTGATATATTTTAGTGCACATAGAGAGAGTTTTTGGTATTTAACAAAACTTTTAGTACCATAGAACAACTCTAATGGTCATTGTTTTACATTATGTATTAAGACTACTTTCATAGTTGCAATTCATACCATTATTTTATATAGTTTTATGACACTGTATAAAGGATGGACTGCTTGTACATATGTATGACTTCATCTTACTGTCATACAGCTATTTATGATAGCCTTGAAGAACTAATCTAACATATTGTGTATACATAATCCACACAAATGGTCAGATAATGAGCTGGCACTAAGATCAGCAATTGATAAATACGACCTCATGACTGAGAAGCTTCTGTAAGGCAAAGGATACCATCATTCAAACAAAACAGCAGTCTACAGAATAGGAGAGGGCAAATATCCAAAATATACAAAGAACTCAAGAAACTAGATAGCAAGAAACATCTAGAAAACAAATAACTCAATTTTAAAACTGGGATATATATCTAAATAAATACTTCTCCAATAAAAGAAACTCAAGTAGCTGTGAAACACTGAAAGTAGTTTTCAACATCCTTAATAATCAGGGAAAGGAAAATCAAAACTACTTTGAGATTTTATCTTACACCTGGGAGAGTGGCTAAGCTCAGCAAAACAAGTGACAATTCATTCTGGTGAGTGTGTGGAGTAAGTGAATACTTATCCATTGCTGGGGAGAGTGTAAACTTGTATGGTCACTATGGAAATCAGTGTGATGGTTCCTCAGGAAGATGGGGATTGATCGACCTCAAGATTCACCTATACCNTTTTGGGTATGTACTCCAAAGACCCTTCATCCTACCACAAAGACACTTGCTCAACCATGTTAATTGCTGCTCTATTCAAAATAGCCAGAAATTGAAAGCAATGGAAAAATGGATAAAGAAAATATGGCAGATTTACATANTAGAGTATTACTCAGATTTTAAAAAGAAAATGGCATAATGAAGTTTTCAGGTAAATGGATAGAACTAGAAAAAAATCATTTTTTTTTTTTAGATATCACAGACACACAGAAAGGCAAACATTGAATATACTCATATGTGGATATTAGCTGTTAAGCGAATTATAACCAANCTACAATTTATAGAACCATAAAGGGTAGATATTGAGTAAGAGACTATAAGGAACTTCTAAAGTATAAGCATATATAAAGGTGACATAAATGAAATCGACAAAAATGGGGGAGAGAGAGTCCCAACTAGCCATATTTTGTTATGAAATGAAACTTTTAGTACTGGGATTGGGTTACATATAATTGAGTTGTTAGCTAAAGGGGCCCCGTGGGAATTCCCAAAGAACCCACGCTATTGCCGAGACTGCAGGCTGCTCTCCACAAGGCCCCATTGGTAAGATAACACTTACACACCAGATGTTGAACTGGTGTTAACATAGAACTTTCACCACTACATGCTAGCCTCTTTGTTATAGGAGGATACTCTGCATGCTACCAAAAGAGAAAAAGAAACAGCAGCCTAGCTACAAACATCTTGATCTACAAAAGTATCCTCTCTGCAATGTCTACTAAAGTAATGGTGTCTCAAAACTTGTGGGACTAAACCAATATCTGATTTGACTTAAGGCACACTCTGCAAAATGGAACCCATACCAGACATGACTAGGGTAATGATCAAGAACCTGAGAATTGATAGCTCAGGGTCCTAGGGTAAACCCAAATATTACTGTTTTAAAAAAAGTAGCCATAGCAATAAAATTACTCTTAATGACATTCTGCTATACTTATAGATTAATGCCTTATTCAGCCACCATCAAAGAAACTTCCTCATGAAGCAGATGGGAGCAAATATAGAGACCCACAGCCAGACAATATGCAGAGAGTGAGAGATCTTGGAACACTCAGCCCTACATGGGATGTCTCCATCAATTGCCTCTCCTTAGAACTCAGGGAACACTGGAAGAGTAGGCAGAAGAAGTGTAATAGTCAGAGGAGATTGGAGGACACCAAGAGAACAAGGCCTTCTAAATCAAAATCAACACAATTAAAGATCCTATGAACTCACAGAGACTGAGGCAGCATGCACAGGACCTGCACAGGTCTGCCAGGGGTCCTCTGAATATATATTATGGCTTCCAATTTAGTGTTTTTATAGGATTCCTGGATGTAGGAAAAAGTAGGTCTCTGATTCTTGCGCCTTCTCTTGGGTTCTTTTCCTTTTTTTTTTTTTTGTTTGTTTGTTTGTTTTGTCCAATTCCCATGTGTTAGTTTTTGGTTTATCTTATTACGCTTTATTATGTTATTATCCCTTAGAAGCCTGTTTGTTTACTAATGAGAGGCAGAAAGGAAGATCTGAATGTAGTTGAGGAATGGGGAGGAACTGAAAGGAGAGGCAGGAGGGGAAAGCATAATCAGGATATGTTATGTGAGAAAAAGTCTATTAAAAAAAATATAATTTTCAACTTTAAGTAGAAAAAGAACTGTTATACAAATTTGAAAGCTCAAAATGTCAGTAACTGTAGGTTCCAAATGGCGCTTCATAGGTGTTTATTGTTTTTACTTTTCCAGATTTTTTTCATTTCTAAGAAAGGAATGACAATGAAGTCTAATATCTGACATACATTTAAACCCTAATTTCTCTCCAGCCGAGAAGGTAATGATGAAAATGTTCAAAATGTTTCACACAGGCTGAGAGAAATGAACCAGTGAATACTAGAGAATAAGCCAAAATTAAATAGATTTTTCACTTTTTGCTTCAGAGAGGCGCTCTCTAGAGTTCCCGAAGAAGTGTTCTCCTAACCTCTGCATTTACTCTTGACAAAAGCCACACTCAGTTGCTCTCCCCAGGAAGACTCCCAGAGCACCTNGCTGAACCTGGCCAGGTAGGGTGTTAGGTTGTTTCAGAAGCTCCATGCAGACTCACACCAAACCACACATTCTATTAGGCAGCTTTTCTGGGGGCTGGGCAGGGAGTTTCTTCTTTGCATTTTCTCTCTGCAATGCGTATGCACTCTGTTGCTCTTCTTTTCTCATTTTACTGTTTAGCAAATGTTCATTTATTAAGGAAAGTTGAGAATAAAGTTCTGAGAGTTGGAGGGGCTTCAAGGAAAGAAAACTCTTTCTCTTTTAAAATAATTGCTTTAATACTAAAATAGTCTATAAAAATGCTAAAATACTGGCAACTTTAGATAATCATACATAGACATGAGCAATATTATCTTTGTACAATATATCTTTTAAGGAGGTGGTGATGTGCCATTTTTGGTGTCTGGAATAAGGCATATACTTTTTATTTAATAATTTCTTTTCCATCCTTGGGTAAAGCACTCTAAAGATTTGAATAAATCAGAAGTTCCCTAGTTCCTTTCATGTCCATTTTGCTCTTTCAAGACTTGTCTGAAATTTTAATTTTTAAAATATTAGAAATGAGTAAAAATTACAAGAATAATATAATTCTGGTTATCTTTACTCATATTCACGGACTGTCAACTTTGATATAGTTTGGGTATCTTTCTTGATATGTAATATATAACTCTGCTAGAATTGAAAATGTCATGACCATTGAATCCCAAATAACTTCAGTTATTTGTAGACAATGAAGACCTCCTGGAGCAGTAATACTATGAGTGTGATGCTATTTAGTGCAGCACCCATTCACAGCTCTTACTAGTCCCCTCGGTATACAACACAACACAGACTTTTTTTTTTCTGCTTCCACGTTGATCACGTTCATTTAATCTGACTCACTCTGGAATAGTTCCTCACCTTTTGATCATCCACATTGTTGGCATGTGCTAACAAACTAGTGATTTTCTGGAAAGTGCTTTATATTGCTTTCTCTAAATGTCTCCTAAAGAGATGCAGGCCACACATTACTATCAGGAGCATTATAAGTGAGTTCTCATCCTCAGCATCAGAACAGATCATCCCATCATCAGATGATGGCAGCTTCAGTGACTCTAGACAAGGTGCTGTCAGATATTTGTACTGACAATCTAAAATTTGTCTTTATAACTAATAAGTAAAAAGTTGTTATACACATTGAGATTATAAATGTTCTATTATACTTAAAACTCATAGTTTGAGTACACTGAATGTCTGGGATTGTTTGTCCAATCATAGAATGATTTTGAGCTACCAAGTTTTCTGTGTTTTACTGTAAGGACAAATGTTGTTTATTACCAGCATGGATACACAGGTTCTTTTGTATTGTTTACTAAATTGATTACCACTAGGTAATTTTTTTGTATAATTTGCCTTGGTTAAATTTCTAGATTTATCTTTTGGAACTCTGTGTCTTTCTTGACTTTTTAATTTTCTGGAATCATCATATTCCCTCGAAGTCTTTTTTGACATCCTTTCAATTAACTGTGTCTCCACAGTTCTCTGACTCTCTTTAGTTTGAACTCCTACATTAGAAATGAGAGCCTGTGCCTTTTGGCTCATCACTATGGGTGCCGTTGCTTCTGGGCTTTTCTGTACCCGGAGCTCATGCTTATGTCTCTGATAATGCTCCTGGAGTTTCCCCAGCCCTTTGCCCATTTCATTTTCTCATCTCTTCTTTTCATGATGAGAATTCTAGATGCAAATTTATAGTTAGAGAAACAGTACAATTAGGACTCTGCACATTACTGTCCAATGATAAAATGCAATTCATATACATCTTTGAGAAGGCTATGGGATGACATGTATCCTTTAACTCTGTTCATGTAGATTATACCCCACAAAGATCAATCATAAGAGGATACTATTGAATTTCTTTTTTCTGTAAAGGAAAGAAAAAAATAAAAGATTTGAGCTTTCAAAAGGGATAGTTTTGGTAATCAGAACTGGTTATTTTCTGTTTCTTCCTTNTGCTTGGAGTATATCACATAAATGAAGGCAAAGTTTGATTTCTACACTTGATTACTGCCTTGTAGTAGTTTTATATTCAGATTTGTAAGTGACACGTACTATATGAAACCAAGATGAATACTCTACTCTCACATAATAGTCAAGCTAGTCTCAGTCTGTTTGAGGGGCCCCTGGCAGTGGGATCAGGATCTATCCCTGTTGCATGAGCTGGCTTTCTGGAGCCCTTCACCTATGGTGGTACACCTTGCTCGCCCTTGATGCAGGGGGCGATGGGCTTGGTCCTGCCTCAACTGAGTATACAGGCTTTGATGACTCCCTATGGAAGGCCTTACCTTTTTGGAGGAATTGATGACAGAGAGACCTGTGGTTGGTATGTAAAATGAATTTAAAAAATTCTTAAATAAATAAAAATGCCAAGCTAGTAAAAATTAAAAAGTAAAATAAATTCCATGACATTTATTAAAAATTTTATAAATGGTAATTGTATACATTGAGGAATAAATATTCTATTCTATTCACAAATTTTAGCCTAAAATCTATTGAATTTTAGGAATTGTTTTTTTTCCAATAACAAAAATAAAAACTGTTACATTTTAAAATATTTTTTCTATTTTAATTTCATATTTATTAAAACTGTTTTAACTTAAAGTTGACATTTCTGTTTCTCTTTGAATGCAAAAGTAATAATACACTGTACACAACACATCACATGCTTTATGATATTTATGTCAAAAACAATTGCCTATGGAAGTAATCATTTTTCATGGTTGATAGTCACAGAATTTTGGGATTACAGACAGTAATTAACTTTGCTTAGATACAAGATGAACTTTTCTCAGTTACAAACTGTTGACCTGTCAGGGTAGGGTTCATATGAGGTCTTGCCAGTTAAATCTTAACACAAACACACACACACACACACACATACACACACACACACGCACACACACTATACTAAAAATGTGAAAATCGATCATGTTTAACAACTTTCGAAACACAAAAAACCTACTGCAGACAAATTTTGCTTTTATAATCCATGAAAATGCTCATTTTAATTACTCCTTTCATATAATAAAATCCTTTTGAATTTAGTAGCTAATGAAGAGAGTAAATTATGATCCTCCATTTTTCATTATTACAGTCTTGACCATCTCAATGCAGAAGGAAACACTAAATTACAATTATGCTGGATCCAAGATATGCTGTTCTTAAAGTATATATTCAGAAGTCATTTAACAAGAATCAAAATTGTGTGAATTTATAGTGTGATTCTAGAATCTTAGCACCAATATGAGTCTAGAAATAGCAATTAGAATCAATTATGATGGATTTTTTTCTTTTCATTGACTTATTAAAATATTTCTTACACTTAAGCTCTGGATATTAATAAATTTATATTCATATACTTTGCATTATGCAGAACTGTTACACATCCATTAGGCCCTTGCAGAGGCTGCCTCTCAAACACTCTCTCAGCTGGAATGAATCCTAAGTAGTCATGCCATGGGTCTTCTAACTCGGCATCTGGTCAGGAGAACAGCATCTGTCGTTTATCATTCTGGACTTAGAAACATCCTAAGTTTTGCCTGGCTCGATGGTAAGGTTATCACTTCACGATCCTTCCCAGAACCAAGGAACCCTTTCTTCTGTGGTTTCTGAGAGAGAAGTTCTCATGTGCCTGTGTGATTAAAAAGTGAGATACAGTAGTTACAAAAATTTCCAAAGATGAATTCTAGGGGTCTTTCCATAAACTCTCAAAAAAGAGAATGTGAGAACTCTACTAAAGCCAGGCCTCATGGTTGAGGCCTGTAACCCAAGCTGCTAAGTTGAGGCAGGAGGATAACAGGTTTGAAGCCTTCCTGGGCAACTTCGTGAGAACATGTCTCAATTTTAAATGCTGTGAACAGAGGGATATGGATGTAGCCCAGAAGCAGAACTCTTGCCCAGCATGTGAAAGGCCCTGGGTTCAGTTCCCAGTGCCACAGAAATAAATGTGGGATTTATATCTTACATTCCACGAAAATGTGTTACTGAACTGGATATATCTCTGAAGTAGAATACCTGCCTAGCATGTGCAATACTTTGAATATGATCCCAGCATGAAAAATAGAAAACCTTGGGGATTGGACAGGTGGATCAATGGTTAAGAACCTTGTTGCTCTTACAGAGGCCTGTGGTTTGTTTCCCTGTTCCCATGTGTAGTGGCTCAAAACTGCCTGTAACTCTAGTTCCAGGGGCATTGGCTGACTCTGGCCTGTTCATTAAATACCTGCACATACCCACACACAGTCACATTCATAGATGTAATTTTGTAAATTATAAATGAATAAAATAAACAGGAAAATATATGCCTAGAAATATCTCATTTTCATGGTATTGAGAAATCATTATCTTCTGTAAGAATGTAGGTATGGTATGGACAGGTTTTATTTTTACTTCAATTGCTTTTAAAATTAGAGCAAAAGTAAGTTCTTAATATAATATACTTCAGAATATAAAAGATGGAGAATAATGATGGAGGAATAACAGAGAATGAATAAAAATACAGAA
>LZPO01028400.1:5393-20383 GCA_001675575.1 Neotoma lepida | reverse complement strand
TTTTATGTGAGTGCTGTTGTAGAATGAAGTCCACTGATCTAAATAGGTGCCACCTGTATTAGACACAAACTGCCTGCTTGCCAGAGTCCATCGTGGACTCCAGTGAGGGTTGTTGCCTGTTGAAACTGCTTCATAGAAGGAAGGTGTGGGGACATGTCACTGGACTCTCATCTGCCATTCCAGTCCCTACTCCCAGCTAGGTATATAAAATCCTGCTCTAACTGCACATGGCTTTGGGGATCTGTGTCTCTGGGTCCAGGAAGATATTAGAGTGTACAAGTTGATGGTGGTGGGGTTAGTTAAAGAGGGAATCCATCTATGTGGCTATGGAGAAGTCAGAATTCATACATGGCTACTTTGAGGTTCATTCCCTGTCAGTAATTCCAATAAAAACAATGTTTTCCCCAGGATGGTGGGATTGTATTTGGTTTTGTCATTGGGGTCTTATGAGCCAGTGATGGTGATGGGGGTGGTGGTCAGATGTTCTTTACATATCCCTACNGAAAGAATTCTAACAACAGGTGCTTCAGGTTTGAACTCAGGTCCCCATGCTTCCACAGAAAGCACTCTTAGACACTGAGATATGTCTCCAGCTCCAATTACAGGGATTATTAAATAATATTACTGATTCCTATTCAAATTTTTCTACTTATGTATTAAGAGAACATAAACCTTTCAACTGAATTTTAAATATAAATTAATTTTGTGTCTCTACTTTGAAGGGTGGATTTAAGTGTCCAAAATGCAGGCAGAGTGAATGGGTATGCTTAAGATCGGTTCCTGGAATTCAACTAAAAAAATCCATCCCCTATTTATCATTTGGAATAATCAATATGAATCATATTCTATTGAGNTCTGCTGTTTGGTACTCAACTTCTCAATATAACTACAAGATGATGAAGCAGATAAGTGTTATCAAGTCTCACTTATTGCTTCTTACGTAAGTTTGTGATTTTTCTTCAACTTGGGAGTACTGGCTCCCTTTTGCTTTTTAAATAGTGGTTTATGGCACTATTTATTCATTTTTATTTAGTCTTTTTTTCTGTATAGTGTGTGTGGGTGTGCATTGCATGCATTCATGCATGTGCACGTGTGCGTTTTTNTGTTATTGTGGGCAAGCACTTGCTACAACATGTTTATGAAGGTCAGAGGGCTGGAGGAAAATCTCAGGTCTCTTTTCTGCTGCCATGTATGCCAGACTAGATGGCCTATGAGTTTCCAGAGACTCTCATGTCTACACTTTCCATTTCTCCATAGGAGCACTGGAAATACAGATCCCTGCTACATGTTCTGCTTTTTGTGGGCTTCCAGCATCAGTGGACTCAGGCCCACTGACTTGCATGCAAGTGCTTTACCCACTGAGCCATCTCCCCACTTCTGGGACATGCTTTCCATAGACAGAATCCCAACAAGCAAATATATACAATGNTGTCTACATGAAAATCAACAGAATAAAGCAAAGGATGAGGCATGACTCTTCTGTCACCTGTTCTTATGCACATCTAACACCCTCCACCTCCTACCTGTCGACCTCTGACAGTTTATTTTGGAAGTCCTGCTCTGCATATCTGCTAACTGATAAACTAGAACTCTTGCCTGGCACAGAGATGGTAGATAACGGGGACACAAGGACCAAGAACTGAGTTTGGCTATGACCTCTGCCTATGACTCCCAATCACTGACATTTTCACATTCTAGCTTTTATAAAAATATACATGCAATGTCCTTGTCAAAATTAGATGTAATAAACATGTAGTGTTTACCACATAGTTTTGAAGTAAGATTCTAGTAAGAGCTGTCATTTTATTAGCATTTTTATATCTAATCTCCTTAGTTAAAAGCGTAATTTTCATTCTATATATTAGCTCTTCTTCTAGTCTGTGCTAGATCATCTTACACAACTCANTTGATGTAATTCTTCTACTCAAGGATCATAAATGCATTTATTTTACTTATCTGATGAATGAAAACAATTTCCATGCTCACAATGACAGGAACAGAGGAGAGAGACTCTGGCTCAGGTGGTCAGAGAAGAGACCATCTGCTCTTCCTCTGACACCAAATCCATTTTCATTAATGACTGATTTGTTTTGAAACTATAATCTCATGTGATATGGACTGCTTGCTACAGCGCAGTTTCTCATGAAAGTTTTAGATAAATGGGTCAATAATTGATATAGAGATTACTCAAGTGTTCTGGGTCCTGGAGTACTTAGTAGGCTGGGGAGAAGGAAAAAGAAAGAAAAGGTAAATGTAAAAACAGGAGACAGAAGAGGTGGGGCAAAGAGAAAAGGAGGCAAAAGCAGAGAAAAAGCAACAGAAGGACAAAGAGTTCTTCAGGAAGAATATGGGTTCCAAACATGGACTAANCGTGTTTTAGAGTTTTGTTGCTGTGAAGAGACACCATGACACGACAACTCTTGTAAAGGAAAATATTTAATTCGGGGAGNCTTACCATATCTGAGGTTTAGTTCATCATCATCATCATGGCGGGGCACAACAGTGTGCAGAAGGATATGGTGCTGGAGAAGGAGCTGAGAGTTCGACATCTTGATCCATAAGCAGAAGAAGCAATTGTCACATTGGGCATGCTTTGAGAATATATGAGACCTCAAAGCCCTCCTCTACAGTGACACACTTCCTCCAACAAGGCCACACCTCCTAATATTGCTATTCCCTATGAGCAAAGCATTTAAACAGATGAGTCTATGGGGCCATACCTATTCAAATCATCGTAAACTGCTTACAGTTTTACTTTTACTGCTATAAGGCTGTAAAAGTTTAGGATTTTTTTATTATTACTTTTATTTCTGTAGTTTTATTTCATCTATATGTGTGCATCAGTGTATGCACATGTGTCTAAGATCCCACGGAGGCCAGAAGAGGACATTGGATCCCTTAGAGCTGCAGTCAAAGATGGTTGTAAGCTGCTCAACCTGGGTGCTGAGAATTGAACTCTGGTCCTCTGGCAGAGCAGGAAGCATTACTAATCACTGAGCTCTTCAGCTACAGAAGTTTAGGTTTTGTCTTCCTCCACTCACCAGATAATTTTTCCTCCCATTTTGGCCATTAATAGTTTAATTTAAAGTTTAGCATCCAAGAAGGGTATAGAAGAGCAAGATGTTCTTGTTGCTTTTCAAGTACATCGCTTATATCTGAACTGAATTTCATGAGCTATCTGAAATTCAAATACAAAAAAAAATTCAAACAAAAAAGTTTGTCTTAAGCACAGGCTTTGTCTGAGCTCAGCATGACTTCATTCTGTAGTTTTTGTAAAAATATATGCGAACCTGTGGATAAGGAATGCTTTTTCTTGCCTGGCTTCCTCTCTTTCAAGACAGAAGTTCTATTATCACCTTCCTAAGCATGCTAGACTGAGGAATAATATTGTGTGTGTGTGTGTGTGTGTGTGTGTGTGTGTGTGTGTGTGTGTGTGTGTGTGCTTTTAATCTGTTTTGCCTTGATTTTTTTTGTCTTTTTTTAATAATAGTTTTTCTCTATTATATAGCTCTGGCTGTACTGAAACTCTATGTACACCAGACTGGCCTCAAACTTAAAGAGGTCCACCTGACTCTCTCCCAAGTGCTGAGTTTAAAAGTGTGTGCCACCATGCACAGCTCTTTTTTGTCTTAATGATTTTCCTTTCTTTTACTTTTTTGCTTTTTTTCCTTCCTTCACACCTNCTCCCTTTTCCCCGCCTCTCTGTCTTGGAGAGATTAATTCTCTGTCTCTTGGCAGTCCCAATTGTCTGTGGTTCTTTGCCTAAGAGTAGGATCCTGTCTCTTATACACATCTAGATGTGTATAAGAGACAGGTGTGTGTGTGTGTGTGTGTGTGATTATATGCCACATGTTTGTGGGTACTCTTGGAGTCAAGAAGATGGTGTCAGATACCCTGGAATTGAAATTACAGGCAGTTGTAAGATGTCCAGTAGAAGTTTTGGGAACCAAACTTGGATCCTTTCAAAGAGCAGAAAACACTATACACTGAGACACCTCTCCAGCCCTCATCTTCCTGTTTAACACAAGGTCTCTCACAGGCCTGGAATTCATCAATAGGTTAGGCTTGTTGGCCAATGAGCCCCAGGGTTTCACTGGTCTCTGTCTCCCCAGCTCTGGAATTAGAAACACACTCCACCATGTCTTGCTTTTAAAAGTGGAGTCTAGGGATTAAATTTAGGTTCTGTGCTTTACAGCAAGAGCTTTACCCATTGAACCATCCCCTTAGCCCATATTTTATGTTTTCATTTGTGCTGTAGCCACTAGGCTTCTCTTATGGGTTTCAGAATGCCTACAACATTGTAGGCCATGAAATAAGTAAGTCCTTAGTCCTTAGTAAATACTTGTAAGACATGAAATAAGTCCTCAGTAAACACTTATTGGATTGGACCTAATTGAATAAGCAGAGAAGATTGGAGTAATAGCTTCATGTTAGTACATTGCCTTCTGATCTAGCCTCTCTATTTGTCCCAGCTATCTAAAGCATTATTACTGAGTCATGGTGACAAGCCACTCTCTGGATAAGACTTGTTGAAATGGGTTTTTGTCAGACATAGCACCAATGAGCATTAGGAAATCAACAGCATGCATTTCTCCCCTTTGTTAACAGATTGTTTATTATCACTCCCGTGTTTCTTGCAGGAGACTAAAAGTAGGTACAGAATTCAGAGCAAGGGCCAAAGGTAGCTTATACCTGTCTTGTGTGGACATCTGCACAATCCCTCATGAAACCAGCCAGCTACCTCACACTGACTATCAGCAAATTGTGTGGCTCTCAGGAGTCTAACGTCATCTTTTGGTGCCACCGATTTATTGTATTGAAAGTGGATTCTTGATAAATGTTTGCTGTGGATCAGGCACAATGCTAACTATACAAGTCTTCATCATCCATCATCCATCTGCTCATCCATTCATCCATGTATCCACTCATCTACCTATCCATCCATTCACTCATCTAATCATCTATCATCCACTCATCTATTCATCCATCCACCCACCCAACCCCGAGCCATTCATGCAGCTATTGAATCATCCAGGCATCCATTCTTCTATCCATCCATCCTCTCAATGTACATTATTGAGCACTTCTGTGTACAGGCATTATTCTGGTTACTGGGAGCATAGCAAGGAAATAAGAAAGTGAAGATCCTGGCCCTGATGGTGTAGAAGTACACAATAAGTGAGATAAATGCAGATAGCAGACAGTGTGATTAATAGTAACCAATGCTAAAGAAAGTGGAATTAGAACATTCAGNAGTTTAAGTTCAGTTCTCAGAAGTACTTTATTTATTTATTTTTCAAGAGAGCACAGTTGGGAGTAAGCCATGCCTTTGTCAGGAAGAGTATTCAGGCTGAAAGGGAGAGAAAGTATTTAACTAGAACAATGACCTTGCTAGTATTTTAACTACACAATAAAAAGCATTGTTCTAGACACCATNGAATTATGAAAAACAAAAGGTTTTATTTCTTAAATACACTTTTAGGTAAAAATAATTTTGGAAAAAATTTGCAGAGTCACACATGCTCCTTGCTGTATTCCTTCGTTGCTAATGTTGTATTACTGCAAAATATAACAAATGAGAAGAATCTAGAACTACAGTGATAAATCACATAGGTATTTATATCTGCCAACCATCTATCAATTTTCCATCAATCAGCTCTATATCCATTTATCACCAATTCATTATCTATCTGGGTATGGCCATTCCTTTTCTTTTAAATGTCAATTTACTGTTGGGAATTTGTCAAANCTAAGAAATCAACTTGATTCTGATTTCAGATAGGCATCTTCTAATCCCCTACTTTTGCCCAGAATATGACACATTTTGGAAATATGATATTTTAAAGTCAGGTAATGTGTTCTATTTCTTTGGACCATGAAGAATATAAAAGAGAGTTGGAAGAGCCTTGGTCCACTAAATTCCCCAGATGTGAGTCAAATAGAGTAACAGAAAACAGTGACTAGTGCGGGGCTTTGGAGTCCTGAGTTTACTTCCCAGATCTGTAGCTCTCTCTCTCTCTTGCTCTCTCACTCTCTCACTCCCTGGCTCTCTCGCTCACTCTCTCCCTCTCCTTCCCCCTCCTTTTCCTTCTCTCCTTCTTCCTCCTTCTTCCTCTCTTTTTCTCTCCTCTTCCCTCTTCTCCCTTTTCCCCGCCTCTCTGTCTTGGAGAGATTAATTCTCTGTCTCNTGGCAGTCCCAATTGTCTGTGGTTCTTTGCCTAAGAGTAGGATCCTTTAAATCCTCCTTCCATGTCTATTGGTCATCTATAANAATAATAAAGACAAGAGCCACCAATTTGAGAGTAATGGGGAGGGCATGGGAAAGGTTGGAAGGAAGAAACATTGGAGGGGAAAAGGAGGAAAAGTGATATAATTTGATTTTAATTAAAAGTTAAAAAGAGAAAGCTCAGGAAAAAATGAACAAAATTCTGTAATGATCTAACCAGCTTCAATACTTAGCCTCTTCATAAGTATAACTATACACCCACAGTAGCCAAATAAGATACTTCATTTCTAAGGAACACTTGCCAAAATTGGCTGTATATATTAGCCAAGCATGGTGGTGCATGTCTTTAATGCCAGGACTTAGGAGGAGTGGCAGGTGGATCTTTGTGAGTTAGAGGCCAGCCTGATCAACATAGTGTGCTCCAGGAGCCAGAGCCATTAGAAAGACCCTGTTTAAAAAAAACCAAATAAATAAATAGACAGACAGATAAAAAGATAAATAAATGACCATATTTGAAACCACAAAGCAAATTTTTACTAGCTTGTCAGAACACACAGGTGATTTGTATTACAATCAAAATTCTTTATACTTTTTGGCTGATTGACTTAGTTATCCAGATTAGAAATTGTTATTTCTTAAAAGAAAAAGAATCCATAATTGCTTATCAGTTACTTTCTTTAGACAAAATGCTTGATCCTCCCCTCCCCTCCCCCCCAAAAAAAATTAAGGAAGGCAGAGTTCATTTTGGCTCATAGTTTGAGGTTATGGTAGATCTTGGTAGTGAAGGCACTGTGACAGGAGCAAGAGNCAGCTGGTCACATGGCACCCACAATCAGGAAGCAGCAAGAGATGAATGCTGGTACTCAGCTCCCTTTCTCCCTTTTGTTCACTCCAGAAGTCTACTCTATGGGATGGTACTATTCACATTCAGATGGGTCTTTCTTCCTCAGATATATCTTTCTAGAAACAATCCCATATATACACTCAGAGATGTATTTCCATGATGGTTCTTAATCCCATCAAGTTGATAGTCAAGATCAGCCATTGTAGTCACAAGGCTGGTAAGTGATACATTCCATATTTGAGTCCAGGAAGTCTATACTTAGAGTCAGTGTTTGTACCCAGTAGGTCACAGATTGCATTCATATAACAAGGAACCTTCCTGTGTTCATACTTAGTAGCTGACATCACTTCATATGACAAAGGCTTCTAGCATTATTATCCACTAGATGACAATAATTCACTGTGATGATGAACTTCAAGTGTTCATACCTATTGGGTTCCATCACTTCACAGTCATGAAGGACCTTCTCATCAGTGTTCAGACCCACTGGGTTAGTTCCCTTCACTGTGACAAAAGATTTTTCCACAGGCCTTGTGAATGAACTGAGCAGAGCAGGTGATGCTCATGTTCAGAGCATGCTGGAATTGTCCAGTCCTAACTGACATAGCAGCTGTGGCTACAGTCTGCTCTCCACTTTCCTAACCCATCATTCACTCTCTCACAGCAGCCCAAGGTCTACTGCTTGCTCAGATATGACCTGACTGACACCTTAACAAGGACATTAAATGAGATGGCTCAGGCTCAGGAAGACAAATACTGCTAGTTCTATTGTACATAGACCCCAGCGTCTAGTTTTACATAGANGTGTCAATATGGGAGCGTGTATGAGAGTGATGGTCAAGAAACTAGAGGAGGCCATGTGTGGGCGCAGAAAGTCTTTAAGGTAGGTGGGTGGGGAGGATAGTAGAACACATGTGATAAGAAACTGGAAGGGGGTGCTGGCGATAGGAGGGAAAAGTGAGGATGGGTCAGGGAATTGGGGAGAGGAAGGAGGAAATCAATAAAAACTAAGTATTATGAAAATGTTGCTTTGTATGCTAGTTATAAATTGAAATAAAAAATAACTGTGAGAGATTAGGGGAGTTCATACAATCAGTAAAGTGATGCCACACAAACAATAGGAGGACCAAAGTCTGGGTTCTCAGAAACCATATAAAAGCCTGAATAGGGAGCTCTGTGGCTGTTATCCAGCCCTGGTGACATAGTACAAGAGGACCCAAACCTGTAGTTCTGGCCAGCTAGTATAGCTGTCATTAATAGGTGGTGAGTGATTCAGGAGACTCTCTGTATCTACCTTTGGCCTCTACATGGATACACACACACACACACACACACACACACACACACACACACACACACACACACGGGGCGGGGTAGGGAGAGAGAGAGAAACATAGAATGTGTCCAGGGAGATAAATCAGCTGATAAGAACAGTCGTTGATCCAGGCTGACAGCCTGACTGATCTCCGGATCCATGGAAAGAAGGAAAGAACTGACTTGTGAAAGTTGTATGTAACCTTCACATACATGCTAGGCCGCATGCACACATCCATCCATATGACAGAAAAATGAAGTGAAATTAACAGAAATTTCCTCCTGCAGTTGTAGAGCTGTGTATGGGACTATGATGCCTGAGGTGCACAGGCTCACAGGTGCACAGATGTGGCCATCATCTTTGGAAATGAGGTAAAGGCACAGTTGCTGCTCTCGGCTGGGAGTCCTCTGTTCCCCCAGCCACCTTTTTCTTTTTCCTTCTGCGGGCCTTTAGTTTCTGCACACACTTTGTTTTTGTGTCTGTACCTGTATTTGTTTTTGTCTTTATTCCCTTCCCCCCACCTCTGCCCATCCCATGCTTTTGTAGCAGGTCAGAAGAGTTTAATGAGGGACTTCTAGTTAGATTCCCTGATAGGTAGACAGATGGGGAGAGGTGCCATGGACAGATAATAAAGATGGTGAATTTCCAAGATGGCTGACTTCTCCTTCACCCCTCTAACATAGTCACTCTATGACTCTCAAAAAAAAAAAAGCCTTCAAGTGAGGTGGGGGCCACAGTTTCTTGAATCCCCTTCCCTGGTTCACAGAGGGTTTCTCTGTGTGTGCTTGGTGTGTGTATTTCCTCACACTAGCAAAAGCCTTTCTTTCCTGACTGATTCTGTCGGCCCCTTGTTTGCTGTGTCAGAGAATTTCCCTGCTGCTGCCTGTTGCACTGGAGATTTTTCTTGCCTTTTAATTCTCTAACTAGCANAGAAAACGACCCANTTACCACTCCTGAACTGTAACAGTAATCCTTACTGTCATTTGAAGCAGTCTGATAGAATTTGTTTTTCCATGGAGGTCAGAGAGGGCAATAATCCCAAACAAGGTTTGGGGGAACTGTGAAATCTAACTGCTTTTCCACAGGTGACCTTTGAGTAGTCCTGGCTATGCAAAGCACTTGGTTTCTCAGTCACTTAGAGCCGTCAGGAGTGAGAAGTCTCCTTTAGATATGCTGACATCAACTGTGGTGGAGAGAGCCTCAGGGAACCACTGAAGATGAAAACAGCTCTGGGTTACTCACTCACCTTCGTTTTCACTTGTTATCCATCCAAGGGGTTGGAAAAGACATATCTTGCAGGAGTGGGAAAAGGCCCCCATTTTTCTATTTGCTCCACATTGAGGCTTAAATTGCTGCTAAGTCATTCCCTGAGGGAAATTTGCAGTAAGTGTGAGTCCAAGATAAACACTCCCAACTTTACTTTCCACAGCCTCAGCACTTTTGGCCTCATAGAGATGCTCAGAAGAAGCAAATTTGCTTTTAACTTAGCACTAAAATATGTCCTCTTAAGGGGCAACTATTTTTAAGACAACAGCTAGGACCTGACAGACTGATATTTGCTGAAACCTAAATTGCCTGGCATCTTGTCTGACCTCACTGTACAATGAGGCCCATCAAGTTATTATTGTTCCCCCTGGGAAAATGTATTTTGCATTGTAGTATGTGCATTTCAGCTCCAAGTAAAGATGCTAGTCATTTTAAAGCTATGTGATAGGAAAGAGAAAGTGAGGTTCAACAAGATGAAGGAGAAAAACAGAAAAAGCCTTACAGGGGGGAAAATCAGTGAACAAACAGACCTGAAAAAATGAGAAAAGAGAGAAAAAAAAGAAAGAACAAGAGAATCGGAAAGTAGAGTGACAAGCCACACAGGCTTTTATATCTGTCAATCATCTATCAGTTTTCCACCAGTCATTATCAACACACTGTATGTCTGTCTTCCATTCATTAAATATGTGCNGTCTGTTGTTGATGTGGAAACAGTTCTCAGAGGAAAAAGAAGTAAGAGACAGTTTATTCTAGAGCCCAAATCTGAGTGGCCATGGCCTGGGAACACAGATTTGGTTTCTTCAGATACTGTACTCCTCTGTGGAAGTGACTGCCAGAGACTTCATTAGTTACAAAACAAAGCCATAAATCAAAGTATTTACCAAATACCATGGTGGGGGCCACAAGTGGGCATGTTACAGGAAAGTAAGGAGCATTCCGCGGCAGGTTCCAGATNTGGTCTGATGAGATCCTTAGCTCAGAACTGGAGAAATCTAGTGGTCTGCTAAAAAATCATTTTCAGGTTTTCATAGTCACAGGGATGCATAGTCACAGACACAGGAGTGGGCAGAAGATAGACTTCAAAGGGACCAAAGACAATCTGAGATCATTTGTCTCTGGTCTGTAACATTTTAATTCTCTGTAATTTCCAAGTTCAGCCATTTGGCTTTGTAGAGTC
The DNA here is from genome assembly GCA_001675575.1 of Neotoma lepida. NCBI lineage: Eukaryota > Metazoa > Chordata > Mammalia > Rodentia > Cricetidae > Neotoma > Neotoma lepida. The sequence continues at coordinate 9,555 of LZPO01028400.1, read as the reverse complement.
TTTAACACAGGCTCAGCCCTCCACCCTCCTCTTCTTGGAAGAAAATCCTTGTTGTCATCTCCTAATAACTAATTATGAATCAATTAATCATGTGGAAGGCAGGATGGAGAATTAATTCTTTAGCTAAAGCACATCAAAATAGGACAGGTCACCTTCTCTCTTTCTTTTGTGCCAAAACTGTCTGAGGATGGAGGTTGCTTCTCATTTACTCACCAGCCTTATCTTTCATGTCTGTCTTGTTATGGCCAGCTACTAGGTTTTGAAAATATTTGTGAAAGCTATTCAAAACAAGTGTGAGGGGGGCTTACCTTATCACCAGAATCTTCCCAAGGACCAACAAAACACTTTTTAAATCATACTCTGATATGCAGAAAATATAGACCAGATGACAGGAAATCTGGGGTATAACATTGCACCTTACTCAAAGATAAATAGGATTTTTAAAAAAGCCAACATAAATATTCTTCAGTTTTGGCATTACTGTGGGACTCTGAAAATATAACTGATGCCATCAAATGGATGGTCAGGCATACTGAAGACACCAGTGTGAGAATCTTTAGGTGGAGGTGTCTTTGATATGTCTAGGGAAGAAAAATGTGGTGGAAGTTTGAACTCATAGCAGGAAAAAGGGATAATGACATTATTAGGAAGCACTGTAGATGTGTGGGACACAAAGATTCCTGGGATGGTGTCAGTGAATTATGTGACTATCTACCATGCATGGGGAGAATTCTCTTTCTCCCATTCCATATAAGCTTGTCATTCTGATAATCACAGGGACAGCTCTACTGAACAATATTTGTGTCTATATGTCTTTGCTTCTTTACCTTGTTGCTGTAATAAAACAGCCTGATGAAAGAAACTCCGAGATAAATATCTTATTTGAACTCATTATTCAAGGATCCAGTCTATCATGGTGGGGAAGTCAAAGCAGTTTAAGATAGCCAGCTACATGGCATCTACCATCAGGAACAGAGAGTGACAGTCCAGGATTCCAGCCTAGGAAACAGTCCCACCTACAATTAAGATGGGTCTTCCAACAGCAGTTAATCTATTTAGATAATTAATCCCCTTAGGGTTGTCTAGAGGCTCATTTCCAAGGTGCTTCTAGATTCTGTCAAAATGACAATGCAACTATCACATCATATGTAAGTGACCCCTAGCTAACTTTGCTTAGATTAGAAGGGCTTGGGAGTAATGAATAATTCCAGTACTGTCTGTAACTCCATCATATTTTCCCTGCGCTATGCTGTTGCATGAAGGCAAAAGATACAGGTAAGGTTGACAAAGGAAACCTAAGGCCAGTAGATTATAGCTTTATGCAAAAATAGATTTTCTGTAGATCGAAGTCCTTAGCAGTGATTTGAATGACTTCAATACGTAGTGAGGTTTTGTCCCCTAGGCTGATCAAATAGAAGCTTGAAGTATAGTGTATTTGTTANATAAAATGTATAGATGCTCTATTAGTGGATGTCTGTTACTCTACAAATCTCTCTCTCTCTCTCTCTCTCTCTCTCTCTCTCTCTGAATTTTCTCATTATCAGGAGTATTATCTTTTATAAATAACCTCATTTTAAAAGATAATAAATTTGGAAGAAATCAAATCAGGATTGTCCCTATAGTTCAATATTTGGAATCAATCTAACCATATCATATATAAAGTTCTTCACTGAGCATGCAAAGAGTCAGGAAGAAACTCAACACCTGTTGTAGTGAACTAACAAAAATGAAGCAATTTGTTTCTAGAAAGAAAAACAGATTGTGAAAAAGACCGAAATCATATCTATCATTCTGTAATACTAATAACCCAAATTAATTCCTCAAAATCTTAAAGACTTTGCAGTGGCATGAGTAAGATAAATAAATCCCCATTAAGACATGAAATGTTTAGAGAGNAGAAAAATGATCAGAAGATGCAGATGTCCACACCCTAATCCATCTGTCCAGCTTTGCTGACATGCGCTAAATGACAGTCAGCATGTGAGGTTTTTGAAAGAAATAAACTTAGTAAAGGATGATTGTATCCAGATATTTGAGGTCAATGAAAAAGGAAGAAGAAAACCCACATGCGCTGCGGGGTCACAACATGCTAAACAGTGTGCTAAACTTTCAGTATATCCTAACATTTGATCAAGGAGATAAATTAATAAAGTATATGCTTTTTTATATTTCACATAAAGTAATTATTTGATCCCTAGATCCCATGTTAAAAATAAGGGTGTTGGTCAGTGCTTGTAAACCTAGAACTGGGGAGGCAGAGAGAGAAAAATTCCTGGAGATGTGAGTTACAGGCTAATGAGAGGCCCTGTCTCAGCAAGGAAGGTGGGGGCAAGTGAGATGGCTGAGTGGATAAAGATACCTGTTACCAAGCCTAACCACCTAAGTTCAGTGCCTCAGACTCACATGATGGAAGGAAAGGACTGACTCAGAAAGGTGTCCTCTGGTCTCTACATGTGTGCACGCGCACACACAAACACACACACACACACACACACACACACACTTGAGCAAAAAATAACAATGATGATGATGATAATGATGATGATGATGATGATAAGCACAATATGGGTGGCACCAGAGGATTGGTATCCAACATTGATCTCAGGCCTTAGCATACACTGTACACTGGTGGACTGCATACCACTAATAGGCACTAACATACACATGAACATAAGTGTATACACATACACACACACATAATGTGCTTGTCTTGGAAAACAATCCATATGAAGAATTTTATCTGTCCAATAGGAAGAAACATTTGCTCAGTTGTCAAGTGAGATTAACATACATTCTGTTAAATCCAAAGCCTGTATTCCTTAGACTCAACTATTCTCAAGAATTTAAATTCATGGTGAAAACCCAAACCAGTAAACTAGAAAGTTCAAAGAGTGAATTTATATTTTAGAAATTAAGGGCATATGAGAAGAAGGAAATTATGATGAGTTCAAAGTTGAGCCGAGTGGTACCTACAGGCATCTTAGAACAGAGGGGAAAGGGAAGAGAGGACACTAATAGTTGCACACAATAAAACAATGCTCAAGGAGGAAAGAAAAGGAGGGTTGGTTTATATTGGTTTAGAGAGAATTAAATTAAAATTGCACCTGACACATGCTTCCAGATCTTTGTGAGTTCTGTGTCACTAATGTTTGCTTTAAACATCTCTCCAAGTAAGTCCAGTTCCTGAAGTTAAGAATGACTTTGAAATCACCATTCCACACTACCACCATTTCCACAAATGCTACATCAGGGTTTTCCAGGGAAACATGTTGGCTGGATTGCCTAGGGAGGCACTGAGGTCTTCATGAGAAAATACACTTTGCTTTCCATCTTTGCAGAGAGGGGATTGATCTCCTCTATGAGCCACACAAGTAAAGACCCAAAGACACCCAGAGTCTCCATGGGTCCAGAGTACAGGCACAGTAACACCTTCCAGTGTGTCTAAAACCTGTTNCTAAGAAGAGCAGTGAAAAGGCAGGGGATTTGGCTCAGGAAATAAGAGCAGTCACTCTGTAAGTATGAAAACTTGAGTTTGAACTTCCAGCAACCTCATAAAAAGCCAAGTATGTCTATAAGGCCTTATAAGCCCACCATTGTGGACAGAGACAGGTAGATTCTAAGAGCTCTCTGGCCAGCCTCGATGAAACAGTTTAGTGAGAGACCTTGCATTGAGGAAATATGGTAGAGAGTAATAGAGGAAGTACCCAGCATCCTACTCTGGCCTCCATAGTGCATGCATCTGAATCTAGTTATCATTCATTACATGCTATGTGAAGAAAAATTACAGCCAAATGGAGGAGTTTGAGGTTTAAGAAAGAAAAACATAATTGGANTAGATTGGATGTGCGAAAATTTGTATGAGAAGATGGGAGGCCATGGGGAATTGGATCATATTGACATTGAAAAGTAGGGATTTCATCACGAGAATTATGGATACAGCATTGAAAACAGAAAGACAGAAGTGAGCAGCATAGATAAAAACAGAGGGCAAAAGTGACCTTGAACTTCTNATCTTCCCATGTCTATCTCCCAGCCCTTGGTATATGAGGTGTTAGTGATCAAACCCNGGACTTTATGACAGCTAGGCAAGCCTTGTACCAACTGAGCAACATTTCCAGTCCATGAGTAAATTACAAAAACACATCTTTAAGTTGATTAAAGG
>LZPO01028399.1:9384-31680 GCA_001675575.1 Neotoma lepida | reverse complement strand
TACATGGTGTGTTGTAAGGGAATATCAAAGAAGGAGGTACCCCTCTGTACCAGCAGTCTGGCTTGTGATGCTCACTATCCTGTTCTAAAAGTTTGTTTATATGGTTTGTTGGAAAACTATTCAGGAAAAACTAGNTAGGGTTAGTCTGAGGCAATCATGGCAGTTACAAGTCAAGATGGCTGCAGTCAGGTCAAGCAGAATCCATAGAGCACATGTTTTCAACTCCTTTGGATAAGCACCAAAGACAGTANTTGGATCGTATGCTAAGAATATGTTTCATTTTGCAAGTTAACTGCCAAGCTGTGCTCTATATTTTTGCATTCCCGTCATCCTTGAATGAGGGTTCATGTTGTTCCAAATTCTCATTATTTAGTGCTACCAGTCTTTTGGATTGTAGCCATTCTAATATATGTATAGAATAAATCATTGTTATTTTAATTTGCTATACCTTAAAATATTATGCTATAAAATAATTTGTTANACTTTAAAATATTATGATGTTGGATATCTTTACATGTGGGATTGTTATATTTATATTCTTTTAATTTTTGTAAATAATGTTTTANTTTACCATTTGAAAATGTCCTACATGTATATAAGGTATTTTGATCTGATTTACTACTCTCTTCCACCTGCCAACTGCCNCCNGGACTCAACATTTCATATTACACTCAACTTACGTCCTTTGTAAAAGATTATCACCATTATTAATAGCGTTCTGTCTTAGTCATCGTTCTATTGCTGTGAAGAGACACTGTGACTGTAGCAGCTGTTAGAAAGGAAAGCATTTAATCGGAGCTTGCTTACTGTTTCAGAGGTTTAGTCTGNTATCAGCATGGTGGGAAGCATGGTGGCACACAGGCAGACATGGTGCTGTAGAGGAGGTGAGNGTTTTACATCTGGATCTGCAGACAGCAGGAAGAAAGAGAGCCACTGGGCCTAGCTTAGGCTTTTGAAACCTCAAAGCTCATGCCCAATAACACACTTCCTTCCATAGGGCCATACCTACTCCAACAAAGTCATACCTCCTAATAGTGCCACTCCTTGGTGATCAAGCACTCAAATCCATGAGCCCATAGGGGCCATTCTTATTCAAATCACCATACNTCNGCCTGAATCAGATTAGTGCTAACCATGTGCAAACAGTTGCCATCCACTGGGGCATGAACAACCTACCAGAGGTCACATTGCCGAAGTAACTTCTCCTCCCTCAGCAGCCATCATCTGAAATAGCTCCTTAGCCAACAGTAGAGCCTTGAGAGNCCTCCTCCATTCATGCTGGAATTTTTACTAGCTTCTTGATTTTGTGAAAATCTAGTGCAGGCAAGCACAGTTGCTGTAAGCTAATGTGCGCATCAGCCATGCCATTTTTGTGTAGTCATTTCATCAGAATTGAAATAGTCTCTCCAGAAGGGAGGAAAAGACTCAGGAGACTCAGGAAGTAATCAAACTTACATCTGGGACAGCTGAAACTTGGAAACTGCTTAGAGGCCCCTTCCTTCTCAGCATTCTACAGAAGCAGTAGACAACCATGGGTGGGGTCAGGTGGGATTGGGCTGGGAGGAGACTGACCAGCCGACTTGCTAAAATGAGATCTTGTGGACCTTTAGATCCCCCTGTAAATTGTGTAGCAAGCTCCAGGGATGCAACTTTCATGAGTCACCACCAGTGTTGGAGTGTAATCCCAGCTTCTACAGGTCACCTTCCAACCAAACTCCTGTTAATAACCTCAAACAAATAAGCCTCACTTCATCAACTTGGATTTTGGAGCAAATCATTACTTTTGTTTGTCATGGGTTTATTGGGTGTGTAGACCTATGTGTTATTTCTCCTGAGGAAAAGTCTGTTACCCAAGAGTCATGTCAAGAAGACAACATTGNACAGCTCTTCTCCTCATCCTCCAGCTCTTAAANTTTTTAAACCTTCCCTTCATCTTGGATGNGGGGAGGTTGATATAGATGAACCATTTATGACTGAGCAATTAGTCATTTATTCTCATCACTTTGATCAGTTATGAAGTTACATTAATCATTACCCACAGCCAAAACAAGCTTCTCTGACCAAAGTTGAAAGCAGCACAAATATAGGGGTATAGACAAATTTATTAAGAAACTAATCATACTGGACAATATGGAAAATGACATAATGGTCATATCAGACAATATGACCATTTAATGAAACACCAGTAGATTTGCCATTGGGGCTTATGATAGCCCCAGTCATGAACTTCTGACCAGGTTTTCAGTACTGGAAATGAAATCCTTCCTGTGGACTGGAGGCTTCAAGTCTAATCAGAAAGTGGTTGATTATACACACAACCATCTTGCCATTATTGTTACAGTGGGCACAACTTGCCTGGCAGTTTGTTATTGTAGTATTTATGGTCCAGTACTACTTGAGACCAACTTTTCTTCCCAGAAGCTTGCACAGTACCTTCCAACACTGTCAAAGCTAGTAAAGATATTGCAGCAAAGACAAGTATAACAATTGCCAGAATAAGAAATCTGATGATTTTTTGTGAATATTTTTGCTGTGAACACAATGTCTAATGTCTAAGTCCTAATGTCTCCCCAAGTTATCAGCTTACTCTCCCTCTTGGCACATCTCTTTCTGATGGATTTGTTGTCTGTCTTTAGATGTTTTATTTGTCTAGTGGACTCTGGTTGTCTTAGAGGGATGCATCAGATCAGGAGCCATCTGAGACTTGGTTCTTTTTCTGAAAAGGCACAAGCATAACCTCACTCNATGTTAGGACTTTGGGCTCTTAAGTTTTATTTAGCACTTACTTTAGGTTGTGTGTGCTTTAGGGCAAATGCTTTGGAGTAGCAGAAATACTGCTGCCCCCAAAATTATTCTTTAAAACGAAAAAATTATAAATTTAAAGTTAGCATAGTATGTGAGGATTTAGCCTCTTACCCCCTGTTTAAAATTTTTTAACTTGTCAATTCAGTATTTGATGGTGTCATTTCACAATAGCTGACCCCCTGTGGTTAGTAAGGGACTTCAGTAATATGATTCATATTAACATTTTTAAGCCATTTGTTAGCATAAGCAGGACCATTATCATTTTTTTAGTTGTAAGGGTCCTAGAAAGGAAATGGATAAGGAACTGTTTGACAAAGTTAAGTTTCAGTTAGTGATGTAGCTGGGCAGAGAGAAGAAGTGTGATGCAGAACAGAAAGGTATATAGGCCTGGGGATACAGAAAGTATATCTCTTTGGAAGCTGAGGAGTTGGTGAAGTGAGGTTGGCTGTGGTTTGTCCTATTCCTCTGGTCTCTCAGTTTTTCACCCCAATATCTGTCTCTGAGTTTTTATTAATAAGACCGTTTATCCAATTCATCTTACAAAAATCCATTCAATTAACAATGGTCATTAACTTTTAAAGATTTAAACTTAAGACTTTAAAGATTTGATATCTTTAAAATTCAGGACAATTTTAATTATGAGTTTAAGAAGATTTTTTTTAAACTAGGTAACAGAATTTTTAGAAGTACCTAAAAAATAATCATAGAAAACCCTGAAGTAGAAAACAATTAGATTTTTCCATGTAAACATGAAAATACCTATTCAACTGATACTGAAAATGAAACACAACTGTGAATAACATCAAAGCCAAACAGTTCCATGGAAGAAGAACTTGTTGGAAGTCTTTAGTTTTTACTACATTCTGAAGGCAGGTTGATGTAACAGATTCTCAAGCTGCACCAAAATAATTTTGGATGAAACCTTTAAAATAACCTAATTTTTATTGATGATTGTAGTTTTGGTTTAACTTCTTTTGGCCTCTAAGAAAATTTAAGAAAAATGTAATTATATTTATATTTTATGGCCACCATATTTTCCAGAAGGAATATTTTAAAACTTTACCTGATTTCAGTTTACCTCCATTCTCCCTTTCAAATCCATCCCACACCTGTCTACACGGTCATCCTTAAAAATTTTGTTATGTTGTATAAAAATAAGAATTCAAAAATTTGACCAGGNAACCCACACCAAGCACACCTGCTTCCAAACAAACCCTATCTCTAGCCACCTGCCCCAGGCCCAAATTTGAAAACATCCACAGAAGGCCAAAGCTTGTCCTTGTAAATGAATTAAATTTGTACTTAGCATAACTACAAACTTAGTTCTGAGCATGTTAAAGAATTTTATCTTTTATAAGATGACTGACCATAAACTTGTATGTCTTAATTATCTTTTAACAGTTTATAACAAGTTAGTAACTTTTATAAGATTAAAATTTTGCAATTTTAGACATACATCTCCAAGTCAATTTCTGTCAACCCGAGTATACCTTCATAACCTTAGGTATTTATCATCATACAAAAACCCATTCAAATCCAAAATAATAATAACCGGGGGGGGTTCATTAGGACTATGAAAATTTTATAGGTGTTGTCTTTTATCAATAACAGCCACAGGAGTTCTGGGCTTTTCCTCCTAGGCAGGTTTTTTTCCCCGCCAGTGTTTAAAGCAAGGAAACGGCTCTGAAGGAGCACATTAAGCCCTTTTTTGTTTCATTTCTGTTTCTTTCTTTAATTTTTTTTTATCTCCAAACTACTCATGTCCCATTTATGTTAACATTCTGCTCACTAGACTCCTTCACAAGTACCCAATTCCAATGTTTCCTTCCATTGTATCCTTTCTGCATTCACAGTCTTCCTGCNATATTCTTTTTCTCTCAAGTTAGGTTGCTTTCCGTTCTCAGTGTATCTCTGTCCTTCATGTGTTAATTTATGTAGGAGGGCAATCAGTGTTCAGCCTCAGTCTTCCTTAAGGATACGCATATGGTGAGGATGTGCAAAGTGGGGCTCCAAAGTTATCTATTATGACCATAAGACTCTGATTCTTCTTAGTCCACCCAATAAAGTATTATTCAAATTTAAATAAACAGAAGAATCAATTAAAATGTTTAATGGCTGGGAACATCTAATAAAAGCTGATTGATTACAGCAAGCTTACACTTTTGAGTTGTATAACCTAGAGTGGGTACAACCTTTTTATGGAGCATGTGGAAATTTTGTGTAAACANGCTTTTTGTACTTGTCAAGAGCTATCTATAAAAGCATTAAAAGCAATCTCTACAGGATTTTAAGAAGCAACTTTAGGTAATACCCAGGGAGTATTTTTATAAAATCTTAAAAAGTGGATCTTTTTTCATTTTTATAGATCCCAAGTACATGTCAATATGACTTGCCAGTTATTAACAGCGTGGAACAAACATTTTTCCTGCATTTTATTTAGTGGAAAAATAACTTTTGTAGGCTCTTTATCAGTAAGAGATTATTTGTATAAGCTACTGCTTTAGTAGCCACACTATTTAATAAGCTAATAACCTGCTCTGTGTCAGGCATTACATTTTTTGTAGAATTTAACCAAGAGTTTTCAGAAAGTAACTTAAAGAGCAGAGCCAAATCCTCAATAATGATATAGTTCAAAATTACAAATTTTGCTTTTTTANTTTATTTACCATGAAAATTAAATATTCATTTAAGCATTAATTAGATGATCAAGAGAAGAGAACATCCTCCATATAATGAATGACTAATACCTCTGGAAATTTAAACAGCATTGACTTAGCATTTTATGCCTTGGTTGTAATTGTTTCTGTACTAGAAGTTGAGCTTGTTTTAATTTTTTTCTCCCATGAAGGGACCATTGATATTAAGTTATTCCTACTATTAGGGAAAAACAAAACATACTTCCCACAAAGGGACCTTTAATATTGAGTTATTCCCACTATGAGGGAAAAACAAAAACAAAAACATTTAATCAAAAACCAAGCAAGCAAACAAACAATATAAGCTCTGGGACAGCCTAGCCCNAGTTTATGTTGTGGCAGAAGTCTCCNCTGTGCCATTCAATCCTTAGAACTCAGGTGTTACTGCTCTGTGCTGGAGGAAAGTGGTAACAGGTATCTTGCAGCCAAAAACTCTGAGTTCCAGCTGTCGTTAATTTTTTTCAATCTTTTGGAATAATTCTATTCTGAGTAGCCCGGTATTTAAAATCTGTCTTACATAGGGTGAATGCATTTCATATGCCACCACTGCTTCTTTAAGTTGCTGCAGATCTGTCATTTCTGTAGGTTTCTAACTAATCTGAACATAAACATTTCCCCTTTTTCTGCAGGGGAGGTCCCCTTTCCTTTCCTTTTTTTCTATTGGGAAAAGCCCCTTTCCTTTCTTTATTCTTTGCCTTTGGAGCTTTTGTATTTAGTAACTGAACATATTGTCGCTCCTGAGATGGAGAATTTAAATTCCCCATGTCCCTGCCAAAGCCTGGAGTCTCGATTACCATGAGCGAATGTTACTTCCAGTCCTGTGAGTGTCCGGATTCTCTTTTCTTGGAGCCCCACATTGGGTGCCAAATGTCAGGTTTTCTGTGTTGTGTGGGATGAAAAAGAAGAAAGGCCACTCTGGATTGTAATTTAGGCTCTCCGGCAGCAGAGAGGAACAGTTTTGAAGAACTGAAGCAGGAACAGCTGTGCAAAGGGATATTTATTGATTGTTACACAAAAGTTGTGTTTTGGGTAAAACAAATTCCTTGTTCTAAAGCCACTGATCTATTCTATATGTTTTCTGAAGGAAATCATCACATTCCTAAAACTTTAATCCTTATTGTGCACTGGTTGCAAGTACCCAGTAATGCAAGACGCTCCAGGTGTGCCAGGACTGTCTTGTGACCAAAGTCATGCAAAGGCTGTAACGTTCCTTTAGAAAAATAACTCTATAGAGAACAGAAAACAATGACTGTTTTCCATAATGATTTCTTCAAGGTCTAAGTACTTCTAGAAAATAACTATTCATTCTGATGTTTACCCTAGATATAGTGAAAACAACTATTTCATTCTAATGTTTACCTTAGATACAAGGATGCTACTAATTTTTTCTCTACAGTTCCATTTAGTTCTTTGTTAAAAAGCAGTTGTTTGTATTTCTGTGGGAATACTTTCAGGACCTATCTTTTATTCCACCGACTGACTTTTTGTACTTTCAGCATCATCACACTGTTTTTACTGCTACAGATTTGTAGTATTCAGATAGACTCAATTCTCTGATTTTATCCTTTTCCTCCAGTACTGTTTTCACTATTATTGGTCTTCAGGAAATCCATGGAAACATTATTGTCATTTTGTTGATGCTCACATATTACCTTACTGGGCTATTAATTGAGTTGTATAGAATCTATAGATCAAGGTACAATAATGGATATATCATGTTGCTCTTCCTATCTATGAATATCAACAATTGTTTCCATTTATTTAATTTTCTGATTTCATTTGCTGTATTTTTGCAGTTTTCCAGAAATAGATATTGTATATATTTACATCTATGTATTTATTTTTTGGAGACTCAATACAAAAGNTTTAGTGTTTTGAATTTAAAACTCACTTAATATTGATAGTACATAGAAAAACAATTGGCATCTGTCATTAATTTTAAGTCTTGAAATCCTACTATAATTCTTTATTATTTGCAAGAAACATTTTTTTTTTCTTGTCAGTTTTCATTATCCTGGATTTTCTACATCAACTTATATATCATCCATGAACAAAAGCTGCTGTGGAATTTTATTCTGTATACTGTGAATGTGTTGCTCTGATTGGTTGATAAATAAAATGCTGATTAGCCAGTAGCCAGGCAGGAAGTATAGGCAGGATAAGTAGATAAGGTGAATTCTGGGAAGAGGAAGACTGAGTCAGGAGTCGTCAGCCAGACACAAAGGAAGNAAGATAACAAGACAGAACTGAGAAAAGGTACCAAGCCATGTGGCTAAACATAGATAAGAATTATGGGTTAATTTAAGTGTAAGTACTAGTCAGTAATAATCCTGAGCTAATGACCAAGCAGTTATAATTAATATCAGCCTCTGACTGATTATTTTATAAGTGGGCTGCGGGATCCCCAGGCTGGAAAAATATGAGGCCTGGTGGGACCAGGCAGGATGGAGAAACTTCCAACTACAAAAAGCAGTTTTATTTCTTTCTTCCCAATTGACTTTATTTCCTTTTCTTCTCTTATTGCATTATTGAGTATGTCTAATACAGTGTTAAAAAGGAATGGNGAAAGGAGGGACATCTCCCCTTTATTACTGATCTTAGTGAAAAAACAACAGTTCATGTTGTGATAAATATGTCTTCATTTGTTCTATCTGGGATTTATTGAGCTTCCTCTATTATCAGGGATTTTAGCTTTTAATAAATAATCAAAACTGGGAGCAGTATTTCTTCAGTAATAATTTTTTCTCTTTCTTTTTCATCCACTTTATGGGACTCTATTAAAGTGATATTAGGCTAACTAAATATCCTGTGGTACATTAACACTTGATAAAATTTTCCGCTTGCATTTAATTTTAAGTCACATGTATTATTGTTTTGAAATTCACTATGGATTTTCTCTTGCAGTGTTTTATTCTGCTGCTAATTGTATAAAGTTTATTTTTCATAATGGACATTTTTTCTGAAATCAATGTATATGTATATTTTATTTTCTATGTCTTTCCTTAAGATGCATTTTCCTTTTCTGACCAAATGAAATACAATTCATTTTCCTTATTATTAATCTAATATTATGTCANCTGTATAATTGTTGGTTTAATTTCAATGAGCTGAGTTTCAGACCTTATTAACAGTTTTCTGGTTGGAAGGATATATAAAAAAAGCCTATAGTGTTTTGTCTTAGGATTTCTATTGCTGTGAAGAAATACCATGACCTTGGCAGCTCTTACAAAGGAAAGTAATTAATTGAGGTGGCAGCTTGCAGTTTCAGAGGTTGAGTCCATTATCATCATGGCAGGACATGATAGAACGCAGGCAGACATGGTGATGGCTATACCTTGATCAGAAGGCAAAAGGGAGTGGACTGTGACATTGGGAGTAGCTTGAACATAGGAGAATTCAAAGCCCACTCCCACAGTGACACACTTCCTCTAACAAGGACATACCTTTTCAAACAAGGCCACACCTCCTAATAATGCTACTCCCTTTGGGGGCCATTTTCTTTCAAGCCACCAAATGTATGATTAATTTTTTTCCAACTTTGGACACAATACTTTACAGANTAATGTACCAGATGCTCTGAGTATTCAAAGACTTTTTACAATCTTAACTGCTAAGAATGTAACTTACTTAAAATTCTTATTTTTCCATGAGTTGTTAACTTGTTATTTTTGGATAGTTATTTCATACATTTGATTAAGTATAAAGCACTCTGCCCTCAAATGGAAATGAACATACTTTTAAGTTATTTTCTCTTGTCTTTCCCAGACCATACTGACTTTAATTCACGGGAATTCTAACANATTTAGTGTTATGTAGAGACTCATTCTTGTAATGTGAACTGGTTTTCCAAGCATTGCTTATTAAGTAATCTATACTTCTCTGTGTTCATTTGTTGCAACATACTTTTAAATACATGTTTTCTTATTGACAAAATTGTCTTTGAACTTTCTGTTGTCTTCCATTGATTTTAATTCTTACTCTGCCACTTTCACTGCTCTTTTAGATTTTACCTTGTATTACTCTCTCATTTTCAAACTTTATAATTTTCTTTTCTGTTATCATAACATTGATTGTGAAGGCCTAAAATTATTAAATAGCAATGATAATTATAGAAACAATTGTTTCCAATGCTCTTAAATAAGAATCTGTAAAATGTTGTGATATATATGACATTTGACTTCTTCATAATACTTTGAAGGGAAATACATTGGGAGATAAAGATTATTGAAGTACTATGAATTTCAAATTTTTCAATTCACTTATAAGAATAATTATATTAACAAATTTGAAACAAAGACGTGGTTCTTTATATTTTTTGTATTAGGGACATAAAATCTACGGTGCATATTTTATGAGCATTTAATATCTCTCGGTTAAAAACTCACTCTTTACTTAAATTGGAATTACATTCATTCATGCATTTTAGTTTTGAATCTTATTTAATTTTTATCCATCATTTGTGTGTTGTGTGTATATGTGGTGTGTGTGTCTTCACTCTTGTGTATGAGAACGTGGAAGCCTGCAATGATTTCAGTTATCTTACTTTATCACTCTTCACCAATATTTGAGACAATTTCTCTCATTGAAACTAGAGTATTCCATTTTGACTAAACTATTCTTTCAGGAAGGTCCCAGGATCTGCCTGTCTCTGTCATTACACTGCTGNTGTCACAGATGTGTGCCTTTATGCCCAGGTTTTATGTAGTGTTGGTGTTCTGAATTCTGGTCCCCATGCTTATATAGCAAAACACTTTACCCATGGTCTTCTTCATGTATTTGTTTTTCTTGAGGAACAAAGAGATATAACAGACATTGGACTCATAAAATAAACTTCAGAGAACAGTTTTATTGAGTTATTTGTAAAATTAAGCAAGCCATCTTACCTCAAGCATTTAGTTGTCTTATGTAAAATGTAAAACTTAAGTACTCCCATCAAAGAATATTTATAGCTACTAGTGAGATATGAATATCAGCAGATGGATGGCACATTGAATAAAATAAACATTTTGTTCCTTCAGTGCATTCCTGTTTCTGATGTGTGTTGAAAAATGAGATAACATTCACATTCTATTTGGAATTTTGTGATGCATATAATAGTTGTTACATAGTTATAATCATTTAATGGAATTTTATAATAGTTATTATTGACATATTATCTAAAATCACCTTTACCATCAACCTTACTTAACCTCTAAGTAAATATACATAGAGATTTATTCAAAAATGAAAAAAATCCAATACAAATTCCTTCTTTCTATGAGTTCCATTACTTGAATATTTGCTAACATAGCTTTTGAACTAAACATTTTCTCATCTAAATGGTTATGAATATACAATCAGAAGAAGTTTATATAATACCTTAGCTTTCAACATACATTCATACACATACATTAAAATATGATAACTATAGAACAACATAGTTCCAGGCACAAGAAAGCTCCTTTTGATGGGTTAGTCAGAGTAGTTCATACGATTTCCAAAACAATATAGATTATTGATGTAGCCCTAGGTTGCTTCTTAGGGCTTGAGGTTTGAGCGTGGGCCCCTATTGCTGATTTAGGACACACAACTCAGATAATTCAAGCTGTATCTGATCTTATAGCCTTTTTCCTGCNGTATATTTTCCTTGGTTCCAGAAAATACTATGTAAACTGAGAAGAGAATAAATCAGTTAAATAGTCCCATCCAGCTGCAGTGTCTACAAACCATGACAATTACCAGCATGGTACTTCTTACACAATGGGTGTAAGAAGTAGCTCTCACATGTATGTGGCAACCAACAGCTGTCTAATTGGATTTAAGGTCCACTCAATAGGAGAGAAATCATGCCTGGTACTAACTTAGTCAGCTTCTCAGGGGTAGTAAGGTCATGGACTTAGGAAAGAATCTATCAGCATCACTTTGATAGATCAGCACTAATTCCATATTGTATTCTAAATCTTATCATTGTACTCACAGACAAAAATAGCTACAACCCCTCATCAAAGAAGCTTCTCATAGCAAATGGAAGCCATCTCAGCAAACCACAATTGGACACAATGCAGAGACCATGGGGAGAGCACTCCCAAAGGTACACCTACATTACAGCTCCTGCATCTGTGGCATAGGGAACATCTAGGAAGAAGTGACAGAAAGATTGTAAGAGCCAGAATATCAGAGAGTCTTCTGTGAAGCAGTCTTTCCTAAAAATGGCTGCATAAACAGTACTAAAACAATGGCAATATCAATAGACATGCTAAGATGAGTGGAAGGGGAAAATACCTCACAGGGTCTTACCCCTNGACAAAGAACTACAGGCAACCAATGATTACTGGGAGGGGCATAATTAGCTTCTTTCAGGGTTGAGCCCCCTTATTGGTTTTCCAACACAGAGTGGTCAGTCTTGATATCATATACACACAAACAAAATTAGATTCAGCAAGTGATATATATTTACACACACACAGACACATATGTAACAAATATAATAAAATAAAAAGAGCCTATCAACCCGAGAGAGGCATGGGAGCAACTGGAGGGAGGCAGTGACACAATTTTATTGCAAGGGAAAACACGAAAAAATCAAAATCAATAAAATAGAATACTTTGAGCTTGAAAGTTTGAGATCTCTCAGGAATTAGATTTTTNAAAAAAAATTTAATTGGCTCCGGGCTTGGTGGTGCATGCCTTTAATCCCCAAACTCAGGAGATGCAGGCAGATCTCAGTGAGTTCAAGGCCAGCCTGCTCTACAAAGTGAGTTCCAAGACAGCAAGAGCTGTAACGCAGAGAAACCCTGTCTCAAAAAACAAAACAAAACAAAACAACAACAACAAAAAACTTTGCATAATGAGATTGAATGTTATAAAAGAAATTTAACCTTGCAGATAAAATTTGTAGAGACATATTCCAACTTATAAGTAATGTTAGTTACCTTGCCAAAGTTTAATGGGCAAAAATAGAAAGAATATTCATTTATTCAAAGAAATGTACATGAAAAATCCCACTTAGGCATTCTAAACTTTGAAATGGACTAACAATGAAATTCAGGAGTACAACATAGACTTGAAATTTAGTTAGAAAAAATTGGTTATAACCTCAATATCCACTTTGCTGAGTGAAATCTTCTTTGGTAGGTGATGTCTGAAAAGCTGCTTAATTAACAAATGGCTTTGCACCTACTCACATTTTATCAGCTCATGNCTAGATCATTAAAAGCGATCCTTGACTGACTTCTAATTTTTAAACTTTATTTTCAGACACACATTTTACCCAATGACAAGAGAGTTATTTGTCTAATTTTGGAGCCATTATATCTGGGGAGTTTTAAAAATATTTTATTTATAACCATTATTATGTTTTTGTATATGTATGGGTGTAATGTGGTTTGCATGAGGAAATCAGAGACAGCACATTCCAGTTTGCTTCTCTCCTTCCACACCATATGTGGCCTCCAGGGATGAATTCAGGCTGCCGGTCTTGCACTACAGCTGCTTTCTGCATTGAGCCAACTCATTGGCCCCGAGCAGTCTTTGCAAAATTCTGATTGTGTGGTGATTTGGGAAATTATGTTTTTTCTTTTGACAGATTGTGAACCTGTCAATTTATATGCAAGGTTAAGTCCTATAGTTCCAGATTCTTGGGAAACTGAAGCAACAGAGTCACTTGAGCCCAAGAACTCAAGACCACTATGACATCATGCTTCAGAAAATGAGTATATTGGATATTAAATGTTTAAATTTATGAGTGGCATTATCAGCTTTAGGCATATATATATATATACACGAATACATATAGTGTTAATATCACACTAATATAAAAAGAAAAAAAGTTGGTAATTCACATTAGAAAACTTAAATTTTACCGTATGTGAGCATAAGCTCTGAGACTAGCAAATTCAAGCCTGGAATTTATCCAAGTGTGTGCACCAGAAGCCACGTGCAAAAATGTTCATAGAAACTTTATTTAAATCGGCTAAAGTTGTGAATCTTCCAAATGTTAGTGAACATGAGAATGGCTAGGTAACAGTTGTATGTTTACAAAAGGCAACAACAACACACGCACTCCTCACAAAGCTTGTATAGCTCCCACAGACAAGGAGGGAAGAAGTTAGATGATTGTATTCTGAAAAGGTCTATTCTGGTGATCCTCAAAAGAAAACCANCTAAGGTGAAGGCAGTCATAGTGGTGCTTTCTACTAGATTGCATATTCTNATACATTTAAGAGATGTGCGCTTTATGCACGCTATATCCCAATAAAATATAAGTTAGAAATATATCAACTGTAGGAAAGAGTTTCCAGATTTTAGGGGAGGGGGCGTGTGGAGGGGTCAGAGGATGATAGAATAAAGTGGAGAGCAGTTTCCATTGACTTCGTCCTTTGTACCTGGCTGGCTTGCTAAATTCAGTGTTGCAACATTGGGGACTTGCCAGCTCAAATCTTCAGTCCTCAGAGGCTTACAAACTTCCTGCGTGGGCTCCTCCTGCTCGGAGGCGGTTGAGGATGGATGTATATGGGGACACAGAATGAAAAAAAAAAGGACTCAGCTCCCCTTCAGTTCCACAAAGCAGTACAACGGGAAAGGCAGAGAGAAGAGCAAAGCTGTAGGGTGAACACAAAAGGCCCCGCGCTAGTGCCAGCGTTTCAGCTGCCGCCGGCTGGACAGCTCCTGGAGACTTCCGTTCCTCGGGTGGACCCGTGGGACAGGTAGGGTTCTTGGTCCCAGAGGGACTGACCTCTGTTCTCTCGCTTGCTAATAGCGGGAAGTAAGCCTTAAAGACGGGGTAAAGCCTCAACGGCTTTGCTTGTTTTGTTTTATTTAAATCGCAAACCTGCAGTGGTGAAGGGAACCTCTCCTAGGGTGAAGCTCCCGAGCGCGGCGCGCAGACTTCTCTGCAGGACCAGCGCGGTGGTTCATTCCCAGGAGCCACAAACTTGCCAAGATTAGAGACACATCAACTAAATCCACGTCGTGCTCATTGCACTTTTCGAGACATTAGAGTGCATGAAAACTCCTGAGGGTTCTCTGGGAAAAGAGATCATGCCCCCCAGGTCTCTTTCCAACCTTTCTTTGACCTCGGAGGCGAACGAGAGCGAGGTGGTTCCCGAGGTGTGGGAAAAAGATTTCCTGCCCGACTCGGATGGGACCACTGCAGAGTTAGTGATCCGTTGTGTGATCCCATCCCTCTACCTAGTCATCATTACGGTGGGCTTGCTGGGCAACATTATGCTGGTGAAGATATTCCTCACCAACAGCGCCATGAGGAGCGTCCCCAACATCTTCATCTCTAACCTGGCGGCTGGGGACCTGCTGCTGCTGCTGACCTGCGTTCCAGTGGACGCCTCCCGCTACTTTTTTGATGAGTGGGTATTCGGCAAGCTGGGCTGCAAACTCATCCCCGCCATCCAGCTCACCTCCGTGGGGGTTTCTGTGTTCACGCTCACCGCCCTCAGCGCAGACAGGTAAGAGTACAGGAGCAAAGGGATAGACTGGAAAAGTGATGGACAGGGACAGGGGGCTAGGATGATTGGGAATTGGGATGCATTAGCCAAGGAAAGGATGTTAGGATAGGTTGGGGATGGAGATGGGGAAAGGAAAGTATATGTGTATAATGGTAGCCTAGTAACTCAAGCTGAAACATAATGAGAATAGAAGTTTAAAAACATATAAAAACTATTTAAATAATACTTAAAATTGCACTAATTTTAAACTTGCACACTCTAGTGCCTGCATTCCCTCACACACTTTGGAAACCTTACTACGCACTTCACAGAAGATCTACAGTATAAACAAATTAAAGTTCAATTGTCTTCTGGGATTTTTTTTTTTCTTCCTGTGTGTCTAAACTTGAGCAGGCTCTTTTCTGATTCAATAGGGTGGCATTCTGGTATGTTAGAACACTAAGTTTAACTTGAGGAAACTGCTTAGTTTAGACTGTGCACCATTTACAATGTGAAGTAAATATTATTCATCGACGTGAAAACAATTATAACTATAATTGTTCTCCAAAAATAGCCTCTCATATCTTCTTGTTTGAAAATATTAAATTCTTCTAGTACTTGTGAAATCAAGTGATTCCCCCTGCCCGCCAGCTAATGCTAAATTTTACTGTCTTAAAAGCAGTGCTATGGGCACAGCCTTCATTATCAAATCTGCTTTCACATACTCTAACAGTGTGAAGTATCCATTATTTTACTTGGTAGATCAATTGGTTCAACTTTGTCATTTACCATGTGTGGATCCTGAAGCTCAGAGAATGTGAGTCCTCCTATGATTGCTGGGCAGAAANTCCAGGCATCCTGAATGAAGTCTAGGACTGTTATCCTGGGCTGTCTGCATCATGCTTTCTGGTCTCTTATGCAGGAGGAAATGTCTGGGTTGTTGGCTGGGGGGCAATGTTTATAATTAGGTATCATTATTGGAGCTGTGGTCTCATTCTCTTGGGAATGAAGGACTAACTGAAGTTATTTAGCTAAACAGTTTAACTTGGATATATAAATGGTATTCAGTCTCCTTGTTAATTTAATTTGCATATTGAATTATTAATGAGTCTGGATCTGAGTTTCAGGGGCTCACTATACTATCTTATACTAACTTATACTAATTTGGACTGAAGAGCCTCCTGTATTTAGCACCTTTTGGGGGCATCATATGCAGACCATGGCAATTATGGAGTCAGCANGATACTCATTATAAAGACAAAGACTGGTGCATCACCTCTCTTGGACCATTGAGTACCCTGGCCGTTTTCAATTTGGTNCAATTTACAAAGCTTAAATAAAAATGTCAGTAGCATAACAGGTATAAAAAGGGAGGAAAACAAGTGTAGGGAAAATGAAAGTTGAAAAATATAGGGTGACCCATACTTTCACAAAAGGTAATTAATTTTTCTGAGAGCTTCTGAGTTGTCATCTCAAAAGAAAAGTTGCCTTTTATAGCAAGCACCCAGCTGTGNTTTCTACAGAGCCATTGTCACGGAATGAGCTGTTATTTCTGCACCTAATTTATTACATTTATATTAAATAAAATATGTTATATTATATTTGACTGCAGTAAATTATGTCTTTTACTCAGTTGATTTCAATCACTGCTAGATGGCTTCCATTTTCCTTCTCACTAGAAGTAGCATCATTGACTTAGAATGCACTNTGGTATTCTTGAATATTAATACTGTTTCCACAATTCAGTTATAACTATGTGATTATTTGTTCAATTGTGACACACATGGTAAGTGAGATGGGAATGTGCCAGGCTGGATTTTATGGCAGCTGGGTCCTCATTAAAGCCCCTTTAAACACATATTTTACCTGGAGAAGGATAACAAAATAACACAAAACTTATGTCCCTAAGGTAGTGTTTACCCAATATGAAAAACAAGACTAAAGCCTGCGAGAAGGCGTCTGATTCTCTAAATACCAGGCTTCTGTTGATCCCAGAAATCCTCTGCGGCTGTGCACCCATTGCTCCTGTAAGCTTTCAGGAAGCCTGAGGCAATGGTACCCACTGCTAATTGTTTCTAATCATGACTACATGCAGACTTGAAAAATATGAGTAAAGGCAGAGTCTCTCAATTCGTACCCTAGAGACTCTGTCACTGAATCTTTGGAAAAACCCAATTCATCCTTCTTGCCCCACCCCCAGTTCTGTGATTCTGAAGCNTGATGCACATTGAACATTACTAGACAGTCTCCATTGTACATCACCATTCCTNTCTCAACCCACTATTTAACAGCTCCACTTACCACAATTGATTTTAATTAATGATATCCTTAATACTCAAGCCAATAACCATTTACTGAGANTGCACTGTGTGCTCTGGACATTATACTGTGTACTAGTGAAGCAACAATGAGCAGTAGCTTTGCTTCTGTTAATCTATGGTTCACACCTGGATTCCTTGTTGGCATCCTTCCTACACAATAAAGCTTGGTAAGAAAAAAGACAGTAGTTTAACTAGACATGCTTAAAGAAAGAGAGATTTTGAGATGTTCTGATGATTTTTGCAAGAAGTAAAAATGATCTAATTTTCTATTTATTTTATATTATGATTAAATTGAATTTCATATTTTCACTAANTTCATNCTACATACAAATATCATAAATGAGATTCAAGTTGATGAAGAAATCTATTCATTGATGCTTAATATATGGTTGGTGAATATACTTCTCTATGTCTGTCTTTTGATTGGTTATTCCTTAATTCAATTTTCAATTAGGAATATCTCTCTGAGACTATTTGTAAGGGAAAATNTAACATTTTACACATATCTGCTATGGTACTGAGTTTAATTAAATAGGTCTTATGCTGAGAGGACATCTTTCTCATGTTTTATGTAAATATTTGAAGAAGGCATGATAAAACATGCCCACTTTAATATGCATTAGATGACTTTACTTATTGCTTTATATTCTTCCAAAGATATACTTGCAGCATTGATNTTCTTTCAGAGCTGGGTCTATGACTCAGTGGTAAAGTGCTTGCCTTGCATGAGTGATACCCTGGGTTCAATCCCTAGTATCCCCNCCAACACACAAACAAACAAACAAACACTCATTTATAGTTGTAAACTATGTTACAGTATTGACAGCCCCAGTAATCTGTTGTTTTTCTAGTATAATTCTTTGTTTACAAAATTTGCATTCTTGTCTTTTCATTCAGTTGTGTATATTCAGAGACTCCCTGAGATATAGCCTTCTTTTCTTGCAGTAGGTGACAAGAATCATCCCTGTTGAAAAGGGCTTCCTCTTCTTTGCCATACTCTCCAGCTAGGTTTATTTTCTTAAATGAATGTTGGCCTATTGCTAGTAATCTTAACACAATGAAAAGTTTATTCATTTTATAACCATTTAAGTTTCTCTGTCTTCTTTTTAGGGGCATAGTGCATATTATAATCTGAAGGTTTGTTTCCTCCTAAAATGCATAAATTGAAATTTTTTTCCCCACGAAACAATGGTAACAGGTAGTGGAAACTTTGGGAGATGATCAGGTCTTTAGAGTAGGGTTGTTGTGGAAACAACTCCAGAAGGACCCAGTAGAAGACACTGCTTATGTTCTATAAGCAAAGGCACAGTGAAACCACNGACTGGACCACTCTATGAATAGAAAGAAAAGCTTACTGAGGAACAAACTTCCAGGCTGCCTGGGAGAACAGAGGTTAGCAGCAGGTCAGGAAAGCAAATGGGTTTTATATGATAGTCATCATGGTGGGGGTCTTTGAGCTGAACAGGCTGTTCAGACCAATCGGAAACTAGATGTCCTTGCCTAGGTAGTTGAGGTTGTTGACTACTGGGGTGGATAAGGGAGGTAGTGGCTTTCCTGGTAACAGAAATCAGCCTTAAGAGACTCCTGAGAAATGCTGAGTTTAGGCTTCTGCTTACCCAATAAAATCCTTCTGTTTACACAGTCAGAGTCCTTCTGTTTAGGACACTGTCATCAGCACTGATGTTTTGGGAGTCTGCTTTGGACCTAACACATGCCATCCAGGAAGGGCACTCTCACTGGGTGCTGAACTTGTCAAAGTCTTCATCCTGGTCTTCCTACTCTTCAGGACTGTAAAATAACTTTCTGGGGTTTATAAATCATTCAGTCTAGGTTATTCTAATTTAGTATTTCAAATTACCTAAGACTGTGTCTCTGTAAGAGTATGTACTAGATGGTGTGGAGAGGGGCATCTTCCTTTTATTTTTTAAAAATATCAAGGGTATTCAGAATGTCCTTTGTGGTTCTTGGTTACCTAAAAGAAGGTTCATTATGGATCGTTATTATCTGTCTTATCCATCCTTCTCCATTAAAAAAAATACAATCAGCAGCCTTATTTATTTATTTNTTTGTTTGTTTGTTTATGGTAATTTTTATTTGCCCTTATCAGATATCTGGTAACCGTTTTAAGTCAATAAATATGTAAATTGTGGAAGGGTGATGCTTTTATCTTTACTTCAGAGTGAAAATAAAAAGATCTTAAGTGACTTTTNTAGATAATATCATGGACAATGATGAATTAGTCTTCCTGAAATCAGTTTTTAATTATATTTTGTTATTTATCTCTTAGATATTTTATAACTTCAAATCCTTTAAAGACAAATACCACTGGCTTATATGCAATTTGGTTTTTTGGGTTATCACTACTTCATTTAAAGTGTGGACTTGGCCATGAAAAGTTAAGGATGAATACACTGTGTCTCAGAAAGTGAGTCCATTACTGCCTGTCAATACACATTGCCACTTATATACAAGAGGTGAGAGGATAGGCTTCTATATGGTCTCCCAAAATAAAATGGATCTATAAAAACAGAGGACTCTTCAATTTTCAGTTCTTTCAATTGGATTGTGGAGAAAAAATCCCACTCTGGACTTGTTTCTAGGGTTTATTGGTTAGGAAACTGTTAAGGAAAAATGTTGAGAGTCCCAAANTCTGAAACTTTGAGAATAGAATCAAGGTAGAATTTAACTGCATTGCTTTGCAGACCTTTAATAACTCAGTTATTTTCCTTTGATAGCAAGTGTAATGATAGACTGGAAATGAAAGAATTTAAATAAAAAATCTAATAGCTGATCAAATTNAATGAATACAGTAATACATGTACTGTACATTGATTGAAGATAAAATCATTGTGAAAGAGCCAATCACCACTGCTTAGGAGATTCCACTTTAAATATTTTCTTCTCTCTACTTGTGCTCTGTGCCAATAAGCCCTGGAATGAGTTGGAGACACTGAGAGGCCAGGGAACTTGTATCTTCCATACATTAGGAAACAGCCACGGAAGAAAGAAGTGTTGGTATCTCTACTGGCAGTGAGATTTATTTCCCTCTTCCTTCCCTCCCTCCTTCTCTTTCTCCTTCCCTTCTATCTTTCTTTTCTTTCATTTATCTCTCATTTCCTTCTTCCTCCCTCCTTCCCTCCTTCCTTCCTAGATAGTAACTTGAGCTTCTTGTCCTAGGTACAGAGCTATCGTGAACCCCATGGACATGCAGACTTCTGGCGTGGTGTTGTGGACCAGTGTGAAGGCTGTGGGCATCTGGGTGGTCTCCGTGTTGTTGGCAGTCCCTGAAGCTGTGTTTTCGGAAGTAGCACAAATCGGTAGCTTGGATAACAGCAGTTTCACAGCATGCATACCCTACCCNCAAACGGATGAGTTACATCCAAAGATTCACTCTGTGCTCATTTTTCTTGTCTACTTCCTCATACCACTTGTTATTATCAGCATTTATTATTACCACATTGCAAAGACTTTAATTAAAAGTGCACACAATCTTCCGGGAGAATACAATGAACATACCAAAAAGCAGGTAAGCTGGGTCAGGGTGTGTGTGTGTGTGTGTGTGTGTGTGTGTGTGTGTGTGTGTGTGTGTTATTTTATGAGTTGTTAATCCCAAGAAATACAAAGACAGCATTTGGATTTTCACTTGCCTTAACTGAAAGGATTCCTGGGCAATTTCTTATATGTATTTGTGTCACAAATAAATGGGATCTACTTGGATCCCATTTATCAGGCATCTGAGCCTCTGACAAGAACTGGAATATTATCAGTAGAAACTAATGTCTTTGTGCTTGGTGACAGTTATGTTGGTAAAGAGCCTGCTTAGCAGTGTGAGGACTGAGTTCATATCCCCTGAAGCTATGTAAAAATGTCAGGCATGGGCTGTAACTAACAGCAAGAGGGGGAAGTGTGCAGACAGGAAATNCCTTGGAGCTTGCTGGCCAGTTAGTCTACTCTCTGTGCAAAAGGTTCAGTGAGAGAACCAGTCCCAAAAGATAAAGTAGAAAGTGATAGTGGAATACACTAAGTTGGCCCCTGGCTTCCACACACAAGTGCATACGCACACACATATACATACGCACACACATATACATACGCACACACATATACATACGCACACACATATACATATGTACACACATATACACATGGGTATATGGATAATAAATGAAAATTGATGTTCATTTGTTTTTAAAANTTTTTTACACGAGTATACTTTCACAAAGATGAAGATCATCAACCTGAAAATTCCACATTTGAAGTGTAAATTGACTATTATCTTTTCCTGATATCCCTGTAAGAGTGACCAGAAATGTGAAGAAGGATGTCTCTATAAAGAGAATAAGGCAGTGCCTAGGGCTGGCCATGGGGCTTGAGTGTGTAGCAGAATGGGAGGCTTTAGGAACTGCAGAGAAGGAGAGAGAATGGATGCGATGTCAAAGGGGGCTGGTGGTTGGGACTGGTACCCTATTGCAACTGTGCAACCTTCCCCATAAACAGCACACATTAGTTGAAAATTGGTAACATGTAGATTAGCTACAATTTTTTTGTTATAAAGCATGCAATAAAAATTTCAACTAAAGTTATTCCTGTGAAAGTGAAAGAATGTTCTTATTTTTCCAGTTGCGTGTTTCTATATTCCTAGAGAAAAGAACACCAACAGGCCAGAACTTCTTTCTATAATGACAAGTGTTACAGGCAGGCAAGGCTGCTTGTTGCGACTGTGAAGGCAAGCAAACTTAACCTGAGATTAATATTGGAGTTAGTGGTGGGTGTAAACGGAGTGAGAGAACGGGGCTTTGAACCAGCAGTCAGCAGCAGGAGCTGGCGGAGGTTTCCATGGTGCAGAGTAGACTTCATAATTAGCGACTGTTACCATGAAGAGTCGACATTCATTTCAGAGATTCAGATAGCGAACCAATGTTTCAGACAGATGAATCATTTGTTGTTTAAGTATCTGGAATTAGGGAAATAAAACACCTATGCAACAGGCTCATTGTGCCCTTTACATAACTAGACACTTTACTTGGAGTTCTGTGATCCAACTTGTATCATAAT
>LZPO01028397.1:4097-22488 GCA_001675575.1 Neotoma lepida | reverse complement strand
GTGCCAAAGGACAATGGGTGGGAGTCTCTCCTTCCCTAGGTGGGTTTTAGGGATCAAACTCAGCTCACCAGGCTTGGCAGCCAGAGCATTTCCACAGGGAGCCATCTCACTAGCCTTGAAACTCAAGAGTCCCAGTAGGCCTCCACAAGCACAGGCTGGCAGTAAGGAAGAAGAAACGCTATAGGAAGAACATGCCCTCTTTCAATCCATGAAAGCTGGAGGCCTCTTCCTTGTGGGCATCTTGGCCCTGGACCTTCACCGAAGTCAAGGAGGACGGTCCACCAAATCCNTTCTTACAGTTTTAGGCTGAACACAGAGCTAGTGTCAGCAAGGGTATTGCACTGTGGTCACGAGAGAGACATTCTCTCACAGAAGTCCAGATCTGAGGAAACCTTTCCAGATACTGTTTCCATTTAACTCACCACTAATTACAGAGTGGTTATGTAGCTTTTATTATAAACTCAGTTTTCTTTGCTTTGGGGAAATTCCTAGGTTTCCTCCTATGTAGACAATATCTTTAGAGCTAAGCAAACCAAAGACGTATTCCCAGCTGACTTGTATCATGGTGTTTAGGTAAATCTTAGGATTTTAAAATATATTTCTTAGGATTTTAAAATATATTCTCATCTGCAGTATAGACTTAAGATTCCAAAATTTAAACAGTGTAAGTTTATGATCAGTGGAAATAAAACTATTAAAGCAAAATCCACAAGGCAGATTATTAGCTATACTGTGTATTGGCATAAGAGTGACACAGCAGATTTATATATATGATATNTTTGTTGTCTCCAAACACCACTCCTTTCTCCTGATGTTCTTCANTTATATATCATTTTAAGTCTCAAACTAAAATCCAATCAGAGTAATACTAATATAAACCAAATTTAAAAAAAAAATACCAAAGAGATGCTGGGGATGCCGATCAGTTGGTAACACGCTTGCCTGGCATGCATAAATTCCTGGGTTCTATCCCCAGAACCACATAAAACCAGAAAGAGCAATGCCTGCCTCATGCCTGTGATTCCAGCTCTGGAGGGAGTGGAGGCAGAAGGATCAGAATTCAAGGTCATCCTCAACTAGATTGAGGCTCACCTAGGCTGTATCANACCCTGTTTCAAATGTAAAAGCAGGAGAAGCAGGCTGCAGAGAGGGCTCGGCGATTAATAGTGTGCATTGCTCCTGCAGAGGACCTGGATTCAGTTCTCAGCACACACTCAGGTGGCTTGTCTCTACTTCCAGCTCCAAGAAGGTCTGATGCCTACGGCCTCCATGGGCATCTGCACTTGTATGCCCTCGAGCATGAGTGCGCACACACACACACTCACACACATACACACACACACATATACACACGCACATGCACACACACACACTTATTTAAAAATTACATAAATAAAAAAAAATCAAACCACTAGAGATCTACTTATTTTTCACAGACTGTCTCTAGGCAAACAAAATCAGATCATTGACAGTAAACATCAACTATGTGTGTACTTTAGGCACATATTCATCAGACAGGAATTGTTCACACATCCACACACCTTTGTATAATTCTGTAATGAGCCTATGAGCTAATGTCTTCATGTTCTCCATAGTACGGAGCCCGGAGAAGGTCAGTTATGATGTTCCATCTCAAATGACACTGCACCTAAATTAGGTCCCAATCATAGCCATTTCTCTTATAGATTAGGTCAGACTGTGAAGTAAGCCAGAGGATAACATACCGAATCTCCGGAGCCGGGATTGATCGGCCGCCTTACGGAGTGTTCACCATCAACCCTCGGACCGGGGAAATTAACATCACCTCAGTGGTGGACAGAGAGATAACCCCGCTGTTCCTGGTGAGTCCCCGCAGCTTTTATTTGTTTGTGCTGTTTTTTCTCCTTTTTAAAAAAAGAAAGTAAATCACTTCTGTGGATAAAAAGAAAATAGAATGAAACAAGTGAAGGGCTTGAAAGAATGAGAAAAGTCTGACAGAGCCAAGTTGGTGTCCCATGTGTTACCTCTGTTTGTGAACAAGTGATGGTCCAAGGGCTAGGCTCCACTACAGTCTGAATTTGGGGAAAACGTTATTTCTTGGCATGTTTCTCCATGTACTTGCAAGTACATTGCTTAATTTGCCTTGGTGGAGAAGGACAGTTTTTCTCTGACTTTGCACAGATCCATTGCCGTGCTCTGAACTCACGAGGGGAAGACTTGGAGAGGCCTCTGGAGCTCAGAGTCAAAGTCATGGATGTGAACGATAACCCCCCGGTCTTCACTCAGAATGTGTACACAGCCAACATTGAGGAAAACAGCGACGCCAGTGAGTGGACCACCGCCCTTTTACTTTATTACGTCTGTTCACTTTCTCTACTCAAAAGCTTTGGAAGATGGAAATGCTGGCTTACTCAAATATCAGAAAAAGCCAAGCTCCATTTTGGATAAACCCNNAAAAATTCTAACAATAACTCAACTACAAACATATACGGTTAAAATCCTAGCTATCCTCTTATTCGTAGATGATTCTTATACATGCAGTTGAGCCAGTGCTCAGCATCAGTCTCAGAAGTGGGTGGATTGACTTAATCTGAATGAGTAAACTGAAGAAACCTAAAACCACAGCCGACTCCATTCTGATCTGTGGCTGGAGAGGTCACAGCTGAACCACCCTAGGGAGCTAGGCGGCACTGTCTCCATCAGAGCCACNGCTGAGAGCATGCATGTCTTCAGGCCGAAAGTGACATTCTCTCTCTCTCCCTCTCCCCCTCTCTCTGCTCCTCTCTTTCCTCTTTCCTCCCTCTCCTTTTCCCTCTCNCTCTTCCCTCCTTCCTCTCATTCTGCCTCTCTCCCTTCCTCTCTTTCTGCCTTTTCCCCCATGTCTTTCCATCCTGTGTAATTCCAAGTCTAGTGCCTCCCCTAACTTGGTCTTCCTTTTCTCTTTCCTTCTCACTCTTACTCTTATCTGCTGTTGTTACTCTCCTCTCTCTCCTCTCACTTTACCTACTTCCACCTCTGCCCAATCCCCTAGTATTCCTTAGCCTTTAAATCCTGCACCTAACATTACACCTCNAAACGCTTTCCAGAGGCTACCTTAGCAGGACAGAAAAAAAAGACAAATAAACACAAGTGTTTTGCACCTACAGACTGAGAAAGCATGGAAGGGCAGAAAGATTTTGTCTAAGTGGCACAAGAGGCAAAGGGTGCAGGGAGACTCTGGCCTTAGCTCCCTTGCTAACTTCCTCAGAGCCACCTTGGTGAAGGAAGAGGAGAAAGCCACCACCAGTGCCCTGCAACTCCCACCTCCTCCTCCTCCTGTGAGCACAGCTTCTAAACAACAACCTACAGGACCAGGCCACACCTTCCTAAGCTCTGAAGTCCTGGTGCCCCTGCCTTTTCTGTTCACGGACACCAAGATTCTCACAGGGGAGTCTTCACTTTGAGACCTGGGAGGCGAAATACCTGCCAATCCTGGAAAAATCAACCATGTGGATTGATGATGACCGTAGAGATTGGCCACAGGGCCTGTTCTTTCTTTGCATGAATAATTAAGAACTCCTCATATTTCTCTGATCAATTATTCATTNTCATAACTATATAATTTTTATTTTGATAAGCTATCTTCTAGTTTGCCAGGTGTGGTAGCACACGCCTTTGATCCCAGCACTCAAGAGGCAAAGTTAGGCAGATCTATGAGTTCAAGGTCAGGCTGGTCTGCATAGTGAGTTTCACAACAGCCAGGGCTCTACAGAGAGATCCTGTCTCAAAAAAAAAAAAAAATACACACACATAAGCAATAAATGATTGCAATGTTCAATTTAACTAAGTTATCAACTTCTTAATTAAGCAATATAAAATAATTTCACAGTTCACAAGGCCATGGTAAAAAGAAATCTGATAAAATCACTTCCTTCAGCTTTATGATAGTCTACTGAACTTTTTCATATATTAAAGACTAACTTATAATTAATATATAGAGAGAATAAACAGCCAAGAGTTTCATATGTGAACTAGTGCTGTGTCTATAACCACTGGTGTGGGTGATGGGACTCCCTGGCATAANCTACAGGAACATACTCTCGAGGAACACTCAGGGAAATTCAGGGAAAGACCTACCCCTCTTTTTATTCCTAATGACTTGATGGATTAATTCTAGTAGAATTCCAACCATTCTCTCCCTTCACCTTTACTTACAGATGCACTTGTGGTAAAGTTAAGTGCCACAGATGCAGATGAAGACAATCACTTGAATTCTAAAATTGCCTACAAGATCATTTCCCAAGAGCCTGCTGGTGCACCCATGTTCATGGTGAACAGGTACACTGGAGAAGTCCGCACCATGTCCAATTTCCTTGACAGAGAGGTAAAGCCTTCTATGAATGAGTGGTAACAGGGTTTGGTTTTGAAAAAACAAAACTAAAATGATTTGTGTATGACCTTAGTCCAATGCACAGGAGGGAAGGAAAAATACTTGAATCAATTTTAATAAAAATTAAATGATCACTGATAAATATTTCATTTTATGCATCTATTAAAAATAATGATTCTCTTTCATTCTGATTAAGCAACACAGTATGTACAATTTACTCGTGAGGGGTTCAGATCGGGATGGAGCCACAGATGGGCTGTCCTCTGAGTGTGACTGCAGAATCAAGATTTTGGATGTCAATGATAATTTCCCTATCTTAGAGAAAACTTCAGTAAGTCATTAAATTAATAACTCTGTCTCTTATACACATCTAGATGTGTATAAGAGACAGGCACACAGGTGCCATGGTGTACATGTGGAGAGAGGACAGCTTTCAGGATTTGGGTCTCTCCTACCATACAGGTCCCAAGGCTCAGGCTCTGGTTGATAGTCTTGACAGCAGTGGCTCTACCCCCTGAGCCATCTTTCCTATCTAGATGTGTATAAGAGACAGGTGTGTGTGTGTGTGTTTGTGTGTGTTAGGTGTTAGCACACAGGTGCCATGGTGTACATGTGGAGAGGACAGCTTTCAGGATTTGGGTCTCTCCTACCATACAGGTCCCAAGGCTCAGGCTCTGGTTGATAGTCTTGACAGCAGTGGCTCTACCCCCTGAGCCNTCTTTCCTGCCCCCATATACTTATCTTTGCCCCTCACTCTTCCAGGCAAACCTCCTCTGTAAAAACAGTTTACTCCACATGCTCTGTTCACAGAAATGTGGGGAATTTGTTGATCCAGTAAAACAAAAACAGTGTTTTTGTACAGGCCTTACATGTTGCTGAATTAATTATATGAGTTCCAAATATCCTCCACTCCCATTCTCACATTTATCTCAAAGTATCACAAAATCAGGACCAGGAATGCAGTCCACTTGACAAAATGGTTGCCTAG
Organism: Neotoma lepida; assembly: GCA_001675575.1. Lineage (NCBI taxonomy): Eukaryota > Metazoa > Chordata > Mammalia > Rodentia > Cricetidae > Neotoma > Neotoma lepida. The sequence continues at coordinate 17,152 of LZPO01028397.1, read as the reverse complement.
CATGCATGGAGCCCTGGGTTTGATCCCTAAATACCACATAGTATGAGTGTGGTGGGGCAGGCCTGTAATCCCAGCTCTCCATAGGTAAAGCTAGAGGACCACAAGACCAAAGTCTTCTCAGCTACATGGAAAATTCAAGACTAGCCTGGGCTATGGGAGACTTTGNCTGAAAAAACATTACAAAGCCCAAATAACAGGGCCAGGAATNGCTTGCCACCGTTGTAGCAAAACTGTATCTTCTTGTTCATTCGTCCCCCATGCTGTCTTAACTACTTTGTGCTGGACAGCGAAGGAATAATCAAAGCCAGTGTAGAGTTTCTGACCCACAGAGCCAATATGTTTACTATCTGCCCATTAACAGACTTTTAAAAAATGTNTAATTACTTATTTAAAAGAAGAAAGTAAGTCAAAAGTAAATAAGAAAAAAAATGAGGTGCCAATAGGATGTTGAATTCACATGCAGCATTTGAAAATGAATTTTATTATCCTGTAATCATGTCATTCTTGTAGCTGTGATTGAATAGATGCCACTTAAAAATGAGACAAAAATCACTGGCATTTTAAAGGATAATTCTATAATAGTACATCTCTTTATTCCTTTAANAATTCATGCCATAGACTTGACCTCTTTATTCTAGTACTCAGCAAGTATTGAAGAAAATTGTTTGAGCTCAGAACTGATACGATTACAAGCAATCGATCTTGATGAAGAAGGCACAGATAACTGGCTGGCAAAATACTCAATCCTCTCTGGCAACGATGGGAACTGGTTTGAAATCCAAACAGATCCACGAACCAATGAAGGCATTTTGAAAGTGGTCAAGGTAAACATGGGGTCCCTAAGGTTCTCTTCCGACGAAACTCTAAGTGATTCTTAGACCAAGATTGCGCCTTCAAAATGTTCAGCACCTGAATGTTCTTCATATCCACGAGTTTCCTGGACTGTGATGAAGGAGTCTTCCAGGCTAGCAACACAATATTTATTAGCAAGAAAAATAAGGCTACCTCATTCTCATAGTACTCAATATTTCATTGAGAAAATAAGAAAGCNCCCTCAAAGTAAATAACATGTCCATTAGTAGTACAACAAGTAGTGATGCCAGTGTGGGATGTAAAACCCAGTCAAGGAGTGGGGTAAATATGAAATACTGATGAGGTATGAAAAGGTGAGGTCCTTCTGAACNAGGTTGGTCTGAAAAGTTTCCATGNAGTGAACAAGGGAATTGGGGACCCTCTCAGTGGGTTTGCTGATGCCATAATGAAAAGAGCAAACATTAGTCTTTACTATGCATTGCAATAGTCTGCACCAGCTAGTATACTATAATCTAACCCACATCACTCTGGACAGAAAATTTGTGATTCCTTTTAATAAAAATTGAAATAAAATCAAAGATCAAATTGTCACAGTTCTCCTGGGTGGCAAATGACAGAGACAGAATCCAACCAGATCTATGGGATTCCAGTCTGGAGATGGTAAACCAGGATTCAAGAAAGAGCCAANGTTGCTTACTTTAGCTGCTAGAACAGTGCTTCACAAACACTGCCCAGCACACCCTGTTTCTACAACGGCTTTTCACTTGTAACCTTTCATGTTCCCACATCAGTCACTCGGGATCAAAAGACTGCATTCACCTTTCATCCAGAAAACTCAGTTCAAAGGTGACTTTTCTCAGGGTGTGGCATTTACTTATTTGAGTGTGCCTAATAAAGGAGACATCTTGTCCATCAGACCAGTGCAACTAGGTTAGCATCAGGCTGATGGTAACAACATGATTTCTTAGAATTGTTTGCATCATCCAAAATAATAACCATGTTTGCTTACATCATACATATTGTCTCCTTTATTCTGTCATTACTGNTTTAAAGAGAGGCTCAGATGTGCGTTCTACAAAAGAGGTCTGGAACCTGATTACTCAGTCAATAGTTGTGGGTGAATTTTGATCCATTCTAAATTTACTTTTTATTTTTTATAAAAAGAAGTGTCATTTTTCATTTTAAGGTTTTTTTATGTAAAAAGTTGAAAATTCCAAAATACAGCCTTAATTTTACATCACAGGCTTAGGGATGGAGATACAGCTCAGTGGTAGCACACCCATCTAGCATGTTCAAAGCCCTATTCCTAGCACCATAACAAACAAGACAGACAAAAAGCAAATGAACCTATAAACTTAATTAACCTACACATGTGCAAAAGGTTCAAGTGATCACATGCATAAAACACATTATGCAACTAAAATTATTTCAATTTAAAAGTCAGAATGGCATAGTTCTAGGACTCTGACTAGTGTACCACTTCTTCATCATTGTTTCCTATTCCATCTTAAGGGAGCACGGGGCTAGGGAGATGCACAGCTGGTAAAGTACTTGCCATTGAAATGAGAGGTCCAGAGTTCAAATGCTCAGAACTCACAACAACAACAAAAAAAAGTCATTTGGACNTGGATGCCCACCTGTAATCCAAAAGCACAGGAAACAGACTGGGGGTCCTCAAGGCAAGCTGGCTAGCCAGACTAGCCAAAAGTTTCAAGTTCAGAGAAAGACTCTGCCTCAATATAAAAGNTGGAGGCCATGGAGGAGGATACCCAACAACAACTCAGGCCCCCATGTGCACATATACATGTGTACCTACTCCACCCGGGAAAACACTTAAATGCATCTATGTACACCGCATATACATCCTCCTCCCAAAGAGAGAACCCTAGCTCAAAGCTGCTTGTTTCTGTCCATCATTTCAGACGCTGGATTACGAACAAGTACCCAACATTCACCTCAGCATCGGAGTTAGGAACCAAGCTGAATTTCACCACTCAGTGGCATCTCAATTCCAAATGCACTCCACCCCTGTGAGAATCCAGGTTGTCAATGTGCGCGAAGGACCGACCTTCCGCCCAAGTTCCATGACGTTTAGTCTACGAGAAGGAGTAAGGGGAGACTCTTTAATGAACTATGTGCTTGGCACATACACAGCCACAGATACGGACACAGGAAACCCTGCAACAAACGTCAGGTATGACAAGTGCTTCTCTCATGCTTGTGTGGCCATTGTACATTCATGTGGTGTGTGCTATTGTGTAGTATTTGAGGGTGGTGGATGTTTTTCTCTTGTTGCTGGTTTGAGGGGACTATGACAGCATTTGTCATTTTCTTGAAATTGAAGAGCATGTTAGTGGCAATTGGAGCTCTAGCTGGTTATAGAGTAAGTGCATCTGGGGAAGCAGTACNACATTAAAGGGCTCCCAATGTTGCCNTGAGAGTCTCTTTGATCCTTTGAGCTCAGCTATACTACCCTGAACTAAGTCTGACTAGGTCATATTGTAGCCAGTAACACACCATAAAGCGTGAGTCACTGCCTGTTCCCATAAAACCTGTGGTGATCTTTGAGATGAGTTTCAACTCTCTGCTTGATCTAAAAGAAAAAAATAAAAATAACAGTGGAGGAAACTGAAACACGGACATTTCAGAAATTCAGTGACCATAAAGAGGCAAAACAGGAAAAGAGAACAGCGCACATTGGGGCACTGGACACAGAGACNGTACACAAGTGCAAGAGAGTCTAGAAATCACTCTAAAGGGGTCTTCTCTTCACCCTCTCATCTTTATCTCCTCCTCTTCCTCCTCAGCACTTCTACAGTGAACACATATCAATTCAACAATCTAATTGGCTTCGCGGCAAACTTCTGAAGTTTGCTCACACAAGGAAATGACAGGATCAGATGAGGGAAGTGAGAGTGTGTGATCTCACCTGCTNGAGAACCAAATGTTCTTTCACTCAGCTCAAGTCCTTTGGATCTGTCTCCATCACAAGATCCAGATAGAGATGTGGATAAGGACTACCACACTCCCCTAAGCAGATAGACACTCTGAAACCAGCCTGCCCCAAATCCACAGCCAGCAAGCAGAGTCTGCCATGCCTGAAAAGAAATAATACTTATTTTTCAAACTAGATAGAGTGTATTTGATATAACTCATTATTATTAATTAATAAATGGGCCTGAGATATATTCATACATTTTACTATATAACTGAAAATCTAGAAGAGGAATGATGAAATTTTGTTGTCAACATAACACAGTATATTTAATACTAGATTCTCACTGGGATAGACACAGAAACACACACACACACACACACATACATACACACACACAAATGTACATTTTATAAATTAAGACAATGATGAGTCAAACACAATGTGGGTTCATTACATTGTAGTTCTCGTGTGATTTTAAAGTGCTAACTTTCACAGAAACATAATGATAAATTTATTCATTTAAAAACAGGTATATCATAGGGCATGATGCAGGCAACTGGTTAAAAGTTGATTCAAGGACTGGTGAGATACAGTTTTCTAGGGAATTTGACACGAAGTCAAAATATATTACTGACGGGATATATGCAGCAGAAATCCTGGCTATAGATGGTAAGAAATTTCTTTTCAATATTTTAATATGATTAATACTATTATATGAACTATTATGAATGCAACTATTCTAATGTTGATAGTTGTATGAGTCAAAATTTATTAGTTTGTGGTAGCTTAAAGCTTACAGAAAGTTTTAAGCACATTAGATTAGGAGCTAAACTTATTAAACCTAAAAAATAGAGAGAATTCAATTACACTTATAATCATAATTTATANTTAAGCCACAATTTTTCTCAGTTAGTTACAAAANAGAATCACATGTGGTTTATAGTGTAAAGCACAAAAGTTAGATATGTATACCTAAAAGTTTGTTTCTATTTATGACCACATAGCTTGAGAATGGCTAATCTCACTTGTGAAGTATGCTAGGAATGCTTCTGTCACAGTCAGGATTGTGTGAAGTTCATCACGGGGTCACCTTGGTGGGAGGCAGTGTGCACGAGAGTATACCTGCTTTAGAATCACCAGAACTTAGCCATGATGAGAAACCTGCCTGTTACTTAAGTAGACACACTGTCCACTGTAAGATGCTTTTGGCCAAGAAAGCTCCATTTGATTCAAATTATATCACCTTGATGCAAAAATTACATGGAATTAATTGTGATTCAGCCACTTCTCTCCTGGGAAAATCTATGACCTATTCCTTTTGGTGACTAGCAACGGGAATTTGTTTATTTGTCATTAATCAATGATTCTCCAGAACAGTGCCGAGGAAGCCAGCTGCTACAGAGACAAACAAAGTGAAGTCAGTAGGAAAGAAGACAAGTAAATGTCTCAAATGTAGGCCTAAGGGACATGAGAGGTGGTAGGTTAGTGAATGGCTGTGTCTGGCCTTCACGGTGTCCAGAGAGAAAGGTGAATGAGCAAAGGCAAGGCTCAAAAAACAAAAGCATGATGAAGTCCAAGAGATGAGCCACACATGCTGGTCTCATCCTAAGAATATCTCTTAACATTCAGACCGGTTATATACCTACCATTGTCTTGCTNATTTAAGTCAAGATTCTGTTTTCCAAAACAGAATCTAAGCATGTTGATCATACCTTGGTCATGTATGAAAATCTGCATTAAGTAGAATAAAAAGATAATTATGACACAAGAATGAAGAGAAAAAAGGTGATAGCAAAAATGCACCAGAAGATTGGAGTTTCTTGCCTAAGCCCAGGATCCATGCAGGTACAGAGCATCGTTATCCAGGTGATTGTCTTTGAGCCAGGATGCGTAGACAGCAATCGAGGAGGCAGCAAGCAAGGAGACAGCAGCACTGGAGAGCAAGCTTTATGAACAACAGCTTCAGTTCTGGTTGACAAATCACAAGGCCACAAGTCGGCTCCAGATGATCAGAGAATGATGCATAGAACCACCTATGGAAGACTATAATGNGCCTCTAATAAAAAAATAAGCAAATAGAGACTTTAGCAAGTCCTGTGAGGATAAAGTGCATGAGCAGAATCACATAGGATAAGACAAACTCTTAGTTCATCATCACTTAAGTACACAAAAACATCTTCGGGGCAGGCAAGATGGCCCAGTGAGGAAAGGTGCTTGCCATCAAGCCTGATGACCTGACTTCTATCACACACACACACACAAATAAATAAATGTAATAGAATATTATCTTTAAAATCAGTGTATTAACATTTTATAAAATGATTTATCTGGCTAACCTAGAGAGGGCAATATCTAAATTTTCAAATGAGAACAGTAAGGCTCCTTGAAGTGTCTAAGCAATACTTTATTCACTATAACAGCTTAAAGTAGGATGTGGTCTCTATTCAGACCCCAATTTTGATCCTGTGTTTTGTCTAATGAATTATACTGAGTAATACTTTTTTCTAGTAGACTAGGGGGAAAATTGATATTTTTTNCCCCAGAAATGTCATTATAGAGAGAAATAAACTAAAATCCTCACCAACAAAGAAAACAGAACAAAAATATGCAAGCAATTATTTAACCCCCCCCCATCATAGTTCTGAATACTGTTCCATGCACAGAGCAGGTCAGACCTGAATAGGGAGACTGACCACAGCTATGGGGTCCGCCTCATTAGGACGGGATGAGAAGAGCAAAGGATGGACATTCTTTGAAGGACATGTTATCTTCCATTTCTATCTCCATCGAGATCAACGGAATGAGCGGAAGAGAAAAGGCATCTTCAGAGGGTGAACAGTGCACGTGAGAAGTTAGAGAAGCCACAGTGACTGGAGAGACCCAAGCAGACATAAACCACCCCACCTCACACATCACTCGCACTGTTCATACTTCCTGTGGGATATGAAGTGAAATCTTCTCCCTGACTTCNCTTACCCTAACTCCCATGATGCTCTCCTTTTCAGATGGCTCTGGGAGAACAGCTACGGGAACCATATGCATTGAGGTTCCTGACCCCAATGATTACTGTCCAGTCATTTACGCTGAAAGACGAAGTGTCTGCGTCGATGCTTCGTCTGTCAGGATCTATGTCAGTGATCATTCTTTCGGGTCTCCCTTCACCTTTTGTGTAGTTGACGAGTCACCAGACACAGCTAACATATGGAATATCAGATCAATCAACGGTAAGTGGAACGAAAGTTGCTCGTACCTGAAGCCCTAGAACAAAGCAGTGACCAAATAACTAGTCAGGTAGTCAAAGCAGTGACCAAATAACTAGTTAGGTAGTCAAAGCAGTGACCAAATAACTAGTCAGGTAGTCAAACACAGTTTTCTATATCTTTCTATGACATAGTCACACTAAAAGAAAAGGTATACTACACATTTTGAGGAAAATGAGCCTTGAAAAAAAAGCCAAAATATTTCAATACTGCCATTATAAACTATGGTGTNTAAATAGCTAATTAATCATCATCGAGTAGGCAGTAAATCAATGTTGAATCACTTAAAATAAACAGATTATTTGACTAACTCACCAAAGGTCACAATTCCCTACATTAAATAATTCCAGGCAAATACACAAATGTCTCTGACATCCTCGTGTCCTGTAGAAAATCACTCATTTTCTCCTCACCAACAAAATTGTTTCTATAATGAGCTATGAGTTCATTTTTACTTATAAGGGTAAAAGTTGAAATCTGAATTGCCAAATATTACAAAAACAGTTGAGCAGACCATGGGACATGTTATTAAGATGTGTGTTCTCGGATGTGGCAGTACATGCTACAGCTGGTGACAAGAATAACATGGGACACGGCCCTGACCTCTATGGACAGCCTTCAACTCTGGACTTAAAGATACAGAACTTGGAGTTCTAACCCTAAGGGGCTGAGTCTGCCTTGGGCATCAGAAAGGGTTACTCCCAAGGAGTTTTAACCTGTTTCCTGTGTCTTTCTTGTTCTTCAGAAACCTCTGCAATCCTTATGACTGAACAGACTTTGTCTCCAGGAACTCACCAAATCCCCATCCTTGTGACNGACAGTCACAACAGAGCATGTGAACTGCCACAGACTGTTCTGTTAGATGCCTGCTTTTGTGATGACCGCCACGTGTGTTTGCACTCCAGCACCACAGGCATCTACAATGGGGACCCCAACTGGGTGACAGAGGACACATATGGGACTGTCACTGATGATGGAGTTAGACAGTCAAATGTCAGACTTGGACCAGCAGGGATTGGCATGATTATTTTGGGCCTCTTACTACTTCTCTGTGAGTACTATAAGTAATCACTTTATAGATACTTGGGGGCTGCTAAGTTCATTGGCCATTTCTTTCTGGTATCTGCAGCTATCTTGGGGCTGACAANGGCTTGCACCTGTTTNATAATGATAACTACAAAGACCAGGGTTAGTGATCTTCCTAAATACTGAAAACATATGCAAATCATCAAGTACAATCTGCAAGCATATAAAATAAGTCCTATAACAGAAACCTCATCAAAATGCTTCAAAGCAGAAAGGCAAGAACAAAAAACTCAAAAGAAGGGAGCTGTGGAAATTTTTACAGAAGTGGATTTGAGCTGGGCCCTGAAAGTTGAGGAATTTCTCAGAACAGTGATGCATGTGAGGAAATCTAAAAGGCAATCAAGGACAAAGACGCATCCCAANTGAACACAGAAGGNCTGGAGGTGGAGCCACTAGTGAGACCCTGAGTTCAGTCTTCAGCACCAAGCAAACAACAAACAATAGACCAGTGTGGGAGTAGTGGGGTGGGGACGACAACACACTGAAGGGCTTAGCACAAGGAGGAAACAGAGGCAGAAAAGGTAAGCAGTAGGCCGAGGGCCAGCGTGGAGGCACTTGTGTAACACGCCTGGAGCATGAAGTGTTCCAGGCCCTGGTCTCGGGCAATGAGGGATCAATGATCACTGTGCCCTCCAGTGAGCTGCTCCCTCTGATAGAGCAGCGTCCAGGGTCAGACTCTACTCTAAGACCCTGGTCCGAGGAATGGCAAAGCTGCTGAGAAAATCTCTCAAAGGAGGCTCACCTTTCCCTGTGCCTTGTTTTTAAAGATACAGGTCTTCAAAAGAGAGTTCAATTATGTATTTTAGATTGCTACTAAAGTGTTTAGACTTCATGAGGAATCCAACACTGGGTTCTTAAATCAACATGATTAAGCTGTTCACATGCATTTGTGAATGAGCATAAACTAAAATATTTTCATTTTGAAATATAAGAAAGTAATATCTGATGTTTGGACAGACTTCCTTAAAATGATCTATGAATTTCCTGACCTATGGCATCTTATCTCACTTATGGCATCTCTCCTGACCTATGGCATCTTACCTGATCCATGGCATCTTTCCTGATCTATGGCATCTTTCCTGATCTATGGCATCTTTCCTGGCCCATGGAATCTTACCTGACCTATGGAGTCTTAGCAGTCATAATAAGCAACTTCAAATCAGTAGTTCTCAACCACACACATACACACACACACACAAATTACTGAAAGGTCTTTGCAAGGATTCATGTCTGACTCATAACCCAAGATGGGACCCTAAGCATTGGTGCTTAAGCCCTCGCAAACTAGGCTTTAAAACCCACTATCAACAACGTTTTCATCAGGCTACATATCCTGGGAAAAGGTCAAAATTCAAATTTCAAGATGCAGCTTCCATTGGCTATATATATATATATATATATACATATATATATAGTTCCTGAAACCTCCTAGAGTTGAGATGTCACGTGGGAAACTGTCGTAAGTTGAGGACCATCCACGTGTATACCCAGTCAGTAGATGCATAGTATCCATAGACATACAGATTTTCATGTATGTGTATAGGAGACTAGAAGTCAGAGAATTGAGTCAGAATCCTGAATATGTCACCAGTTGGCTCAGAAATCCTGGACTCCAGGGAAAATCAGTCCTTCCTTTCAAATCGTTTAGTAAAGTCTGGATTGCAGAGCCCCACACCCCCTCTGCTTCCAGCTCTCAGGTTCTGTGTGATTCAGTGATTCGATGTTGTTATTTATAAACACNGACGTTTGATACTTGATTCTCTGGTGAGGGGGTATCTGATACATTGTCGCCTTTGAATTGACCCTGGTTCCAATTATAGTACCACAAAAAAGTGACTTCCTAACAGGACAGTGGAGGTTAACTCTCATCATTTTCTTGGCCAGTGTCACCTCTTTTACTGCTTATATGTTGCTGCAAGCGAAGACAGCCAGAAGGCCTGGGGACAAGATTTGCCCCTGTGCCCGAGGGAGGCGAAGGAGTGATGCAGCCCTGGAGAATAGAGGGAGCCCATCCTGAAGACAGGGTGAGTGGGCTGCCGCTTTCCACAGGAGTGCGGGGTTCCAGTGGGAGTTCAGCCAGCCCCGACAATTCCAGGCAAAAGCAAAGTCTCNGCTTTTAAGTGAAGAACATGGACTATTTATTTTAAAATCTTTTTTTCTTTCAGGATGTGTCAAATATATGTGTACCCATGACAGCGTCCAATACCCAAGATCGCATTGACTCCTCTGGTNAGTTGACACCAATTAATTCTGTTTTCCTTTCTAAGATTCACAAAATTATTCTATCAAACCAGTCTCAAGTGAAAGTCCCTTATACATTAGCACACGTGTGAATCTTATTGCATGAGAGTACATTCAGAGGGTAAGTGACATGTCTGAGGTGGCCACTCAGTTTTTTTATCTGAAGTTACAGTTAAGCAAAGCATAATGCTGCGATTTAACAGGCAAAGTCTGAAGCCATAACTGGAATTTAGTTTCTAGCTCTGCCACTTACCAGTAAGAAGTCCCTAATCAAGACCCAGCCTCTCTGGACATACATCCTTCTCCTTGAAATGAAGGTTACATAGCAATTGATGTTGTAATTGTAATTCTATATAACANGTTTTTAAAAAAAATTCTTTATGAAGCATTGATTTAAAGATCTTTTTAAAATCATATATATGTTATACAGAATATATAAACATGCAGGTGTTAGGTATGATGTATGTACATACGTATGTATTTTCCTGTGTGCTACGATGCATATGATTAGAATAGTGCCTGGAATGTACAGGTTATTGTAATGATTATCTATAATAAAAGTTATTTAAAGAAAAGGGAAGAGAAGAAAAACAGCAAATGTGTTCTCTGAACAATAAGGCGAAGAACACTCTTTAAATTCACATGTGCTTTGCCCACACCTGTGTCTTCTACATTCCCACACAGCACAAAATACTTAGAAGTCCTTTGCAATTGGGANTGACTGAACCCAGCAGGGACTGTCCAGTTCTAGAGCAGACATGAGATTTTTCAGTGATGATTCCTTAATACCCAAAACCTGGTACTTCCATGCAAAGAATTATGTGTTGTTCCCAAGTGAGCCAGCACTCCAGTGCACATGCAAATGAGGACTGAAGATTTGGCTTCTGGGAGAGGCCTGATCCTTGCTTCAGGGGGATAGGTTGTGCCCTCTTAAGTGGGNTAGGGCATAGGGATTGCTGTGCCTGTATAGATCCAGCACCTGGCTCTACATTCTGAATCTTTAACTATCCAGGCAAAGGTTGTGTGCCCTAGAATGAGCCATGTCCCATAGCTGTCTCCTGCAGTATCACTTCCTCTTGTCAGGGCTGAAAATTCTGCGTATGATCACNCATTGCCTATCTTCCTAGAATCATTTCTGTGCTATGTTGGGGGGGCACTGACAGTGTTCTGTGAGAAGCCATTCAGGCAATTTGGACATTGTCATGGAAACACCCTGTCTTTTCAGAAATCTACACCAATACTTATGCTGGTGGAGGAACAGTAGAAGGGGGTGTGTCTGGAGTGGAGCTCAATACAGGTGTGGGGACAGCCACAGGCCTAGTGGCTGCAGGAACAGCAGGGACCCTGAGGAAGAGAAGCTCAACCATAGGCACACTGCGGGAATACCAAGACACCGGCATGAACATGGCCTTCCTGGACAGCTACTTCTCCGAGGTAAGCCTTACACACAGACAGCTTACACACAGACTTGAACTGCATCTCCATAGGAGTAGAAATATATTCAGCTGCCTTTTAACCCCATCCCAATCTGGAATTTAAAATTTTTTTCCAATTCTTAGAAGACATAAAGCCAATTTGCAGCAGTGTTTAACATTTAACTNTTATGAAAAGACCAGCATCCCCATTATCCCTTGCTTCCTTTTTCTTAACATCTTCCCTTCTGTTTTCTTTTGATTTCTCCCTTTTATTGCCATAGCAATAACAGAGCAAAAGGATGCTGATAAAGAAAATCAAAACGGCATTCATGATGCCCTTCTTGTTCTCCAGGTGGATCCAATGAAAAGAGAAAAAAGACAGGACAGGGCAGTGATGTAGCTTAGTTGGTAGAGTGTCTGTCTAGCATACACAAGGACCTGGGTTCAATCCCCATCACAAACCAGACTTTGTGGTGCACACCTGTAATCCTAACATTTAGGAGGATCAGAAGTGTGAGGTCATCCCCAGCTATGAAGTTCTAAGCCAGCCTGGGATAGATGAGAACCTGTCTCAGAATAATGATGATAATAATAAGAAGAAAAATATATAAAAATAATAATAATAGTTATTATTACCATTATCATTATCATTATTATTATTATGACAGGAAGGGGAACAAAGGAACTTAAAACTTGATTATGCATTACCTCAACTTGGTGACAGATAAAAGCTGACAGATAAGAACTTAGGGCTCCTCTTCTCAGTCTAGGGCCCACCTATTTGTGTCCCTAAGGAAAAAGTGTCAGGGTTCTGTCAGAATGCCAAAGAAATGCTCCAAATACTGTGTTGGTCTAATAGGGCACCATAAACAGTAAATAAGGTTGGGCTAGAGAGATAGATCAGCAGTTAAGAGCATTGGCTGCTCTTTCAGAGGACCTGAGTTCAATTCCCAGCACCCATATGGTGGCTCACAACCATCTATAACACCAGTTCCAGAGGATCCAACACCCTCTTCTGGCACCAGGCATACATATGGTACACAGATATAGATGCAGACAAAATGCCCATAACATAAAAAAAGAAAAAAATTTTAAAGAGTAAATNATTTCTCATAATTAGAAGCTTTATTTTGTTTAACATGCAATGCATTTTTATCTATCTCCATTAGACTAACTTATTATTCAAATGCTAATACATGAATTTCACCATTACTCTTTGAAAGAAAAAGTCTGAGCATGCTGTGGTTTAAACTACATGTAGCACCTATGCATCTGTGCACAAGACCAGGTTCTTCAACATGC